>NCSK02000269.1:0-39431 GCA_002276475.2 Chlorociboria aeruginascens | reverse complement strand
GGGGGGGAGTGTGGATAATAAGGGGGGGAGCACCACGGGAGAGCAGCAAGAGGGGCGTCTGATAGGATGGCCGGGCACCGAGAGGGTCAAGGGGGACAGGGGCACAGGGGCACAGGGGCACAGCGGGACACGAGGGGACCCGGACGCGGTCAAGGGCTCACGAACAGGGGCGTCGGATGAAGGTGAATTGTGGATTCGTCCTTGGGCCTTTTATCCTGTTTCCTGTTTCGTCCGTCCTTCCCCTTTCCTGCTCGTCTTCTGCCGCGAAATAAGCGAGCCATGTACCTGTACATGGCAACCCCTAATAATAGCAATAAGAGCAATGCGCTGCCCTCTCCTGGAGCCAAGGTTTCCCTCGCCACGGTCAGCCGGGCGCAGGAGCGGACAGGCGGGCGTACGAAGGGCCAGCTCGTTCTTCAAGGTGGTGGCTCGCACACAAAGCGTTAATTCAATTTAATTTAATTTAATTTAATTTACTTTAATTTACTTGAGTTTATATTGAGATTTGTGCCATCTCATCTCTATAAGCCGTGATGACAGGACTCGGGATGCTCTGATGGCGAAGGAGTTATCTCCGGGGAAGAACAATGTACAAGAGGCCAAGAGAACACAATGTATGGGAGAATACAGTCTACAGTCTACGCCTTTTCGGGATTGAGGTGTCAGCGTGCGTGCCCCCGCGCAGCCTAAATATGCGTAGCTGGTTACTACAGAGCTGGTTAACAAATAATATATTGCTATTCATTTATCAAGATAAAAAGTATGTTTGTCCGCGGGGTTGTTTTAAGCATATATCTTGTCCCGCTGGCGCCCGCCGAATAATTTGTTGGTACAAAAAAAGCTTAAACTTATTTCACGTTAATTCCCCCCCCTTCCCTTCTTTATTTCCGATTCTCGATTTTTTACCTTTATCTCTCCCCAAAACAAGGCGGGCCTCCTTCTTTTGTTGGCTACTATAATACTGCTTATTGAATTTGAATTTGCTTATATAGATGCCCCTCCCCATTCCTCTTTCTATTTTCCTACTTCTTAAATACTATATTATTTCGCCCCAACAATATTGTGCTCAACATAATAACCCCCGTCTTTAAAAAGCCAAATAATTCTGCTTTTATAACAATTATAAGAAAAAGAAAAAAAGAAAAAGAAAAGAAAACTTATTTTATAATTAATTTGCGATTGCCTCAAACCTTATATTCAAATCTTGTATAGTAGCTAAATAACCAAGTTAGATATTGTTGTTCTAAACCAAAAGCTTATACATGTATATCTTTTTATATAAAAATATTATTATTAAAATCTAATTAATTGGTGATGCTTTCAAACAGAGGCTGCGATTGCAGATCTATTGCCAGCCTTAGCTTGCATTTGTGCGAGGAGGGATGTGAGGAAGCCTGGCTGGCAGAGCTGAGTGGAAGAACGTTAGTACAGGGAATTGTTGAAGTTGAGATCTGAAGGGTAACATTTTTAAATCTCCTTCTCCTCCTCGTCCAGGATTACCCCACCAATACCCGACTCATCTAACAACTGTTCCTCCAACCCCCTTAGTTCCACCTCCATAGCCTCACTGTCATCCGACCGCTCTGCTGTCTCGAAATCGATAAGAACAGCCCCTCTTTCTGAAATCAAAATGTTGTGCTTATTCAGATCTCTGTGAAGGATACCCAATCCATGCAGTTGTTCAACAACAGCCTTGCAGGCAGAAAGATCCGAGATAGTAGCGTGGCGACCTTCAACCTTTTCGATGAGGAACCCAATAACCCTGCCCTCTTCAGTCAGGTACCCTAAGAACTCTGGGCCGATATTGCTGCCATCTATCCACGAATAAACTCGAGTCTCGGTGATGTAGTATCCTATCTCCCACTCGAATCTTGCAAATTTGGCGATTATTGGTTTCTTGAATTGCGCAGAAGATGCCACGTAGACGTTTGCCCTCAGTCGCTGTCCGATCTTGAAGGATAAGTAGTCGTAGGACTTTGCATGCCAGAGAGGCGTGATGGAGGGAAAGTCTTTCCTGGAGGTCTCGGCAAAGAATATCGTTGGGTTCTCTGCTGCTTGCGAGATGCGGCCATAGTTCCAGTTACCGGCGGGAAATGTGGGCAGCTTTGATAGTAGAATTGGTGGAAAACAGAGATCATCGACTTCGTAGATATTTGGTTCGATCGTGATGTACTTGAAGTGCTTTTTGTTCACCAGCATTCTGTAATAGCTAGGGGTGTTGCCCTCGCAATCTATTTCTTGATTCAAGATCTCGACCGTTGTAGGATACACAGATTTAGTAGGCGTCATACTTTAACATCGTCGAAAAGTTGTAGAAGTACAAATTTGATGAAGACTACTCGATCGGGAGCTGATGGCAGGTCTATTAAAAAAAGGCGGAGACTTGGTTTTTTTTTCCCTATCGCACGTGGGTGAGCAAACTAGAATGTGTACGAGGAGCCGACAGACGCATTGGGTGAAATACCACAAAGAAAATGGGAAGGTTGAGATCGGAAGGAGACAAGAGGTGGAACGTCTAACGAGAAATAATTGATGTATTACGCAAAAGTGCACTTTTTGATTCTTCCTAGGTACTCGGCTCATCATTGTAGTCCGTGAAAAGCACGAGGCCGATATATTACATTACACAAAAACAGCACCCACTCAAGCTTGATTCCTCCGTAAAAATCGGTCCAGAAGCTCTTCCACAGCTTCCTTTTCCCGTTCCACAGTCTCTCTGCTCCTTTGCTTCACCATAACCTCATTGCATAGCGTGTCAGGGCAAATCATATCCAGAAGCATGTACAAGCGAGACAAACTTTCGATTCCTTCGAGTGTGCTTGGCCTATTTGCACCAACCTCTGCGAGTTGACTGTCCCACATCTCTGCTATGTCCCATCTAACGCTTCGAGATGAAGCAGGTAGGGGAGAGGGGAAACCGTGTAGGAGGGCGTGCCGTAACAACACACGGTCTGGGTCCTGCTCATAGGGACCCGGAAGCCGAGCATAGCGTTTATGAAAAGACCGCAATATCTCATCTGCTGCCAAGCCAATCTGGGCCCAGTCAAAGTCAAGGGTGGCGGTAATTTGACTGGCTTCTCTGTCAAACAAGAAATTATTCATAGCTGTGAATTCAACATGCTCGAATTAGTCTATCGAATCTGCACGAAAAGGGAGCAAAGTTGGAATGTAGGAACTAAACATACTGAAATCTCCATGAACAAGTCTCTTCTTCTCAGTGTTCATACTTTGCAGCATTCGATCCACATCTTCGGTGATAAACCTCTCCAGCTTGGCCCGAGTGTCTCTGGCTGTCCAGCCACGAAGAATAGAATTCTTGTCGGTAGCGGCAAGTTGTTTACACAGGACACCCTTGACCAGCATTGAATATGTCGTGAAAGGCCCGCAGGAAAACACAGTAAGTGGGGCACTGACGATATTGCCGTCACGGTCAAATCTAGACCATCGAATTCTTGGATGCTCTCTGGCAGCTCGTACTGCTGCATGGCCCAAATAATACCCGCAACTTCCTTCAGAGTTTTGATTTTGTTATCCGAGCTCATTTCTTCGAATTCTGCATCGAGCGGAGTGCCTTTCATGTGTTCCATCAGAATCCAACCCTGATCTTCCGCAGCACTTGCCCAGCCATAGACGACGGGGACAATCTGTCGAGGGGCGAGGGCTTTGCGGGCGAGGGACATCGCTGCGACCTCATTCTGTACTCGATTCTGATCGTTGAGTCCCGCGGCAGCATTGCTGAGGCGCATGACGACATGCTGAGCAGAATCGGGAATCGCAACGGCACCGGGCTGGGCAGCTGGCGCGTCAAGCACTTTTCGGCGCTGGGGCGAGGGAGAACGAGAACGAGAGAGGTCCACGCGGTAGACGAAATTGTTGTAGGGGAACATGCATTGCGGATCATATTCGATTGGGTCGATGGCAGCGGTACTCAATCCATACTACTGTCGAATTGTAGTTCGAATGAAGTCGAGCCGTTGCTTGAAATTAGTGTGGTTCATACCAAACCAAACCAAACCAAATCGAATATCAAAATCGAAATCAAAGTCAATCCCAATCCCAATTTCCCAGCCCTACTCCTCTCTTCCCCATTCACTTCACTTTTATTTTCGCTCTTTTCAAACTTTCAACACCTCTGCGAAAAAGAAACAGCCTTGGTGCACCCATTGCTGCTCCTATAAGATTAATCTTTTATCTACATTCACAGTCGGTCGTCCTTATAGACTACTACAAGAATCATCACACTCAATTTCAGCATGGCTCAGAGCACGAACCACGCCGCCGAACACAGAGAGCGCTACATTCAACGTATTATGAATTTCCTTAGGCTGGACAAAGTGCTTGCAATAGAATACTATTATCCAAATAGTAAGAGCGGCGCAGATAGCATAAATTATAATTTGCTAAATAGCTAAATAATAATTATATAAAATTAATTTTTTTATTTTGTTGCTATTATAAATTTTGTAAACTAATATAAGCATAATATTAAAAATATTTATTTAATATTAATTTAAACAAGTTAAATTAATTTATGCTTGGTTATTTGAAATAATTCCATTCCTAGCTTGGAGAAAGGTACAAGGGTACTACCCTCAAGTATTGAATTCAAGATATATTTAAAAGTAACAATAGAAGCCATCGGACAGAGAGATATGACCGGATGGAACAGTAGATTAATTCAGCTACTAGTATACACCTAGAGACACATATGCACACAGAGCTTAAGCTTTTGCCCTATCCACCCTTTGGAGGGAGCTGAGTCGCCTCTGCGCTTACCATGGTAAAGCGCATGTGCACTGTAGACTTTGCGACGCAAGAAGCCCGGCAACTCTGCCATTAGCGCTAATGTCGTGATCTTTTGGACACCTGCCTCAGCTTGATGAGTTTGATCTGTGCTGGGTTAGCATATCATCAAGAAGTAGCGTTCATGTCCTACTTACTGAGATGGTATCTTCTTTTGATTAAGGCGAGGACTGAAAGCCAGTATCGGAAATCCTTCCGAAAGAGCTTGGAGCCCGGTAACATGATGTCGTAGGCTACACGGGTTAACTTTGTTCGAGAAAGATCACTTTCCTCTTTCATGCGACTCTTCAGCTTGTGTTCAAAACCAGCATCTGTTGCATCGATATCGTGAGTCATGTCAATCAAAAGCTTCCAGAATAGGTGGTCATGCATAACCGGAAGGCTTTCACGATTGTATTCGTAGTTCCATTTATCGGCATTCTCGAGAGGGATCCCATAGCTCAGCAGGCTCTCTCTGATCGAGGAAGCTGCCTGCGTCGAACTGAAGGTTGATTGCGACGATGATGTTGGCGAAAGCGAAGGGCTTACAGGAGTCATAATGTTTGCTCTTTCTTGGGGTTGGCCCGGTGGTGTTTTGAGGTTGTTGTGGAGACGTTGTGCAGGAGAAGAGGTGGTTCGGGAGGTAGCAACGCGGACGCGGACCACGACGCACACCACGACGCACACCACGACGCACACCACGATGGCTATCAATGGGGCTTTGGCCATGGCCTGCGCGCCGGTTGGGGCAGAGTATAAGAAGACCATCGTGGCCAGCGTGTAACTCGCAAAACGAAGCTCCCTTTCCGATCATAGTGTTTGAGAGCAAGAAACGGCAATATGCCACCGGTAGGCTCCGTCCATGATATCAACCTGTCGGTCCACTCTACTTCCCTCATGAGCAAGGTAGTTGGATCAAAAGATGCTGAAGGACGGCGCTCTTCCTCGCCCAGAGAATCCCCTCCCCCACCTCAACTCATTGCCGAAACCAAGCAGACTCAAGTCTTCAAAACTACCGAGGAGGGAGCTATAATTGCGATCAAAAAGTACCGAAACCCCACAGAGCAGTCTGCCAAAACATGGAGAAGGGAAATCAACATAATGAATCTTTTCGATCACGTGAGTGATATACAAGGCAGCTCTTTTCCTGATCTCACAGTTTCATAGCCTTCAATCACGAAACTCCTGCACTACAATGCCGAAAATTTAAGCCTGAAGTTAGAATACGTTGGACCGGATCTGTCAAAATTTATTGGTGAGGACAGAATGTCCCAGCTGTCGGAAAATCAAGCATATCAGATATGGATAGATGTTAGCAGAGGTTTAGAGTATATCCATAAACGTCAAATCCTTCATCTTGATCTTAGACCACAGAACATACTGCTTGGCGAAAATGGTCGGGCAAAGATTTGCGATTTTGGATTATCTACATGTTCCATGGAGCCAGTAATTCACGATGGCGGGTCGCCCCGTTACTTACCACCGGAGTACATCCGCACTTATAAAAAGGGGCGTCCTGCCGATGTTCGGGCGCTTGGAGTTACGATGCTGTTTGTGTTCGGTCTAGAACCCCTACCACCCAAAGGGGGCTGGAAGATCGCAAGTATTGAAAATGATAAAACTGCCAGGAGGAAGATGTCCGAATGGCTTGACCAGGTCAAACAAAGGACCAAGCAGGTACCTAAGGAGCTTTTTCTCCTCCGCGAAATGCTTGTCGAGGATCCGAACGATCGTATCAAATCTTCAAAACTAGTCCGTGGGTTGCGTGCAACATCGCAGGTTCAAGCTCTCACGTCGGAACGCTTGTCCTGACCAGCTTATTCCTCACCTGGCAGAGAGCGAAGTAGATCATATAGCTAGGCTAAAGATGCGAGGCAGTAAGCTCGGTCAATTCAACAGCTGCAGAGAAAGCTCACAATGTGATCTTGTCTCAAGGTATGCTTTCGAGATTCGCAACAGACCTGGAAGGCTACAGGAGGAGGACACTCAGAATGATTTCCTCCCAAACTTCTCGTCCCAAAGTTCTGTTCTAGCGAAGCTGATAAAGAACCTGCAGTGCGGAGATTCGTGGCCCCTGTATTCTTCAGTCTCCTCGTCCTCACAAGTCATGCCTTCGATCATCCGAGGTTCTGGCCACGTGTATTCCCATATCATAAGGCGTAACTCGACTGGTAGTCTCGTAAATAAGTGGAAGGTGTCAGCAAGTTGGTGATCAGCACAGTCATGACTGTCCGTTGCACGCACTGTGGGTCTAGTTGGTTCGCGGAAGGTAATTTAATGGGTAGGTGATCTTACATAGTTGTTCCATCTCGTGTAAGTAAATGTCCAGACTTTCAGCAATTTGTATCGTGTCCAGTTACAAAGCAGAAGACTCTGCCAATCCACTTAACTCCATAGCGATGCTCTAAACCACTAGAACCATTTGAGGGCGTTGCGATGTCCTATCAAGACTTGTCTTCTTTCTTGATTACAGACTGCATCGTATCCCTGGCCCTTTCTGCCTCCTTATCCCACCTCCCAGTATAACTACCTCCCCATTTATATGTAGAACAATAGTTCTTTCCTTTGTCGATCCATCGATCTCGCGGAATAAATATCATACAGTTGATTAATATAAACCCTATTTCTTTGGGCTCTGTACCAACCAAGAATCTTCTTGTCTTGTAGCATAATAGACCTTATGCGAAATTGCCAAGACTTCTTCTCTATTTAATGGGCTCGTAACATTAAAATCGTAAAGAAACCAGGCTTTTATATTATCTGTCGAGTCAAAGTTCGGCAAGCAATGGACGGCATCGTAACATTCGTCATATTCGTTATCATTCAATGGTCGAGAAAGAATTTGCTCACAAAAGTCGCGCCCGAGACGAAATACGCGTTCTAATGGCGGTGCTGGGATGTCCGAAACACAACCTCGAATAATCACTCGTAACGGGTCATTGGCCATTTCCTCGACTCGCAAAAGAAGAGGTCCAGGATAGGGTTCAAACAGAGAATATGGCTGTGTGAGGAGCGAAGTATAATATACTACGTTACTTGGAGGTGGCGAACCTGCCGACGTCACATGATCGCTCACTTTACGAACATGTAAGTGCTAGGTTATACAATAAAGCATTATAACATATAGGCACCGAACGTCCTCTAAATTCCAAAATTCCAAATATAACATTAAAAAATTTCGAACGTTCAAAGATTTTACAGCCGATGCCAGTTCTTTAAAATGCGTTTTTACCTCGACCCCGAGACATTCTGCCGAAGCCTTACTGACGGACTTTTTCTCAATCCTGGCAAGTGCATCGATTGGAGCAGTCCATATGTTGAGGTAGATCTACAGCATAAGTCACTTTTGATGGCGATGTCTTCCTGCAATAAAGTTACCCATAGTGCCTTCTGGACTTAGCGCCGAGTTATCATTGACTCGACAGCAGCCTGCACTCGAATCTTAGCACCCAAAGGGGCTGCGCCATTCGTCTACATGCTACATGTCTCTACGCTAAGTGTCTCCGGATTTGCATTCCTGGGTTCACGGCACGGCCCGTTGACTAACTCTAAAAGGGACAACGTTCTCTCATTCTTTCCCCTCCTCGTGATGTCCAACAGACTCCTTGGCATCGGTGGTTCCTCCATCGTGACTGCAGAAAATGACGGGAAGACTGTGCTCAAAGGCTATGAAGCTTGGGATGGAGACCAGCTTCTTGCACTCAGAGAGGAAAATGGCTGCGAAAAGCTTTTGGCTAAGGAAGACCATGTGTACCGGGTGCTTGGCGAACATCCTCACATCTTGCGGTGCTACGGCCTTGTCGAAGTTCATCCGAATGTACGTTCCCTACGACTGGAGCGAGCGTCATATGGCAATATCCGAGAGTTTATTAGAAATAATAAGACTACGCCTCTATCTGAGGAAAGCCGGCTGAATATAGCTCTTGGTGTGTCGAGCGGAATAGCTTATATGCATTCGAAGAATATAATACATTGCAATATTAGCTGTCGCAATCTATTATTATTTCCTGATTTGCGCGTCAAGGTTTGCGACTTTGGAAGCGCTAGAATTGATGAAAATCTATTCGAGAACTACATTGTCGAAGAGATCCGCTATGAATTACCCCTTCGAGGCAGGGTTTTCGAAGACTGCTTATATATCAAACGGAAGCTTTTTGCTCTAGGATCAACTGTCTACGAGATCATGGCCTGGGGAATGCCCTCTGAGGAACTAGGAACCGACGATGTTGAGAAGAAGTATGCTGCAGAGGAGTTTCCTGACGTGACCTTTTCAGACATTCGTCCAGCGTCAAGCAGATGCCTAGGGATAAGTAGGCACATAGAGCTTGAGCGGCTGCCTGTCTACCTGCGAGAGACTCTGCACTTTACTATGCTCAAGCGCTGGCGTACTGTAGGCCGAGCCCTGCCGGGGGATTTTTGCACTTCCAAGACTTGCCTTTTTTCTTATACACTGAACGCTGCTCGTTTACAGGATCCCAAGGGATATTCACCCCTGTGCTATTCCCCCCTGCTTAGTTGCGATCGCCAAAATTTGTTCGAATTTCGAAGCACTTAGAAAAAGGTTTTATAAAATATATATGGAAAGTAGCATAAAACACCATATATTTTAGCTTTAGGATTTAGTGTTAACTGGCGTGTATTAGCCTAATTAAATTTAAAGCCTGGACTCGCTATATTTTACTCTATTCCAAATATGGTTAAGCCTGTGGCGTGTCATACCATAGACACACGTGCCCGGTGGTACTGTCACTTCTTCACAACACCATCACCACGGTAGGCTAATATGGACGGAGCCAGTCAAGTACTGGCGCAGGCCAATCCTCCTGGCGTTGCCTAATTCATACTGTGTCTGTACAGATCATGCTCCTGTGCAATTGCTCTTTCCAGCACAGCTAGGGCTTCCGCTTCTGGGTCTTGACGTAGTCTATCCCCGTGCGTTGCTAGATCGATCGCAATCCCAAAGACGTCGGAGACCTCATCGGCTCAGGAGGGGCAACCTAGGGAGGGGCAAAGTGGGAGACGCCAGACGTATTCATCTCTGTTGGCCGACCGAAAAATGCGAAGTGAACAGATCCCCGATCGTTAAACGGTACCGGAAATCCAAATTCATCTACTTCTAAACCCATCTCTTGCGCTTCCTTGTGTCTTGCTTCAAGCTCCCAGTGCTGTTGGATCATTTGAGCGATTAGTACGCTGTTCCACATCCCCTCTCGTCGCGGACACCGTAACAAGAGCTCCATTGCCGTTGTTCGAATAGAGACAATAGGACAGTTGATACAGACGTAATAAAGCGGTCCTATCAAGCCCACATCGCTGCTGAAAGTAAGCGGCGGCTTTCCATTCTTCGCATCCTGTTCCGCAGTTGCAATTAACGGTCTCGATAAGTTGATGACAATCTGAAAGTCGTCCAAATATTCCAAGAATTTCTCCGCGTTCAATGCTTCGAACAGAGCTCTCATATCACTCATATCAGGACGGACACCAGCCATGATTTTCGCCGTCGTGTGATGTATTTTCAAGAGTGCAGCGCCTTGCACTTCCCTGCTGGTGAGATCTTTGCTTTTGGATATCATGAATTTTTCGAATGCTAGGCTCCAGAGAGACAACTGGGACGTGTATTTGTCGAATATAGCGAGGCTATCTGTGGGTTGTAAAGCGACAGGTAGATCTTCACTGTGTATCTTCAAGTCAGCATGTGCTTGGTAGAGAAAAGATAGCTTCGAGGCTTTCATCTAGAGGAATGAGAAAATGTACTTACTCCCACATATAGAATGCCCTAAACAATCCATCCGCAGCCTGATCCAAAGCATTCCGAGCTTCTTCTAGACTTTCAAATTCTTCCGAAATTACAATCTCTTCCCTAGAGACGTCCATCAATTTTCTTGCAAAGGCTGTCTTATCATGTGTACTTCTTGCTTCAACGTAAATAATAGACTGTATCGACAATCTCATAAAAAGAGGAGCAATATTGTCCTCGACGATATGATTCCCTATAGACGACCTCCTCATGTCCCGCAGAATCCTAAGCCCGCTTTGAAGATGGACCATGGCTGATTCGAACCAGCCTCGCAGGCTATCAAAACAGACAAATAGTATGCAGGACATGAGCGCCGTAAGTGGTTCCTCCTTCCTACTTGAAAGAGACCTCCGTAGTGCTCCCACGGCTTTCGCGTACTGGGTCAGTGCGAATTGGGTTTTTTGGTCCTCCGCTGACGGAGTTGATGGCACCAGCCTCTTCTGTAAGAAGTCTTCATGCAAGGCTCCTAGTGCTATCACAGCATGCCGTAAAGAAGGCTTTTGTGTAGAAGCAGCCAGTATAAGTTTTTCCCAGAATAAAGAATCATAGTAACCAGATAGCTCCGCTGCTGTATTCCGAAGAAAGAAATTGAAGCCTCTCTTCTCCTCCGCATTCCCGGGTATGTGTACAGAGATTCGTTGGATGAGGTCTGTAGAGTTCTTGGGTGTTTGACTGGATATCGTAATATCGCTACTATACCCATCGCACTTTCGTCCGGTCATCAAACACCGCTGACAACTAGGCTTGGCTTCGTCGCACTTGATTCTCCTAACTCTGAAAGATGTATCAGTTAATTGTCTATCTAGGAGAGTGCAGTGTGAACCTACTTGCAAGTTCCGCATCCTGTCTTCACCTTCGGACCGCATCGTCGTTTGCGTTGCTGAACCTGATCTATCTCCATCTCGCCGATTTAAGCATAATGACATTTGACATGTAGTCAGAGTTGAACATACCGACCTACCGACCTCGAATCTCATCTCTGAGCTCCATGCATACTATTCGGCGCAGCTTTTGGTGCCTGTCGGATTGTTTGAGGTTGATTTGACGTAGACCCTGCGTCACAAAGGCGCTAGAAAGTGAACGAACAGACGAATCAGAAGAGATAGACATAGCTACGTAAGCGGATGAGTAAGCGTGGATGTATACGATCAAGCCTATGAGTAGTTATAAGTCTAGTTACTGGTGCCTATAAAGGCTTGCAACATCCGTATCTACTATGCCGTCCTGGATGCGAAACAACCATTCATCATCTTCCAAACAAGTTCACAATACATTTTATATAACAAAATAGCCTCAGAATCTTCGTCCAAAAGCTAGGTAGTAATAGCATTAAGGCAGATGTAAGTTGTTCTCAACTTAATGTGAACGTATTGCTAACTTGTTTAGCAGCCCGGATACAAGAGATACGTCCAGCTAGACCGTGTTCCTCAGTCCTTCAGTTACTCGGCGTGCTCGTTGCGTCCTCCTGAAATCGACCATAGATTGCTGCCCATCATGACCATGAACATGGCAGAGAACAAAACGCTCGATTATGCCCTACGAGCGCTGCAGCTCATCTTCGCCATCATCGTCATAGGAACAGACGGCTACGGTACGTAGAACTAATTTATCCTACTCTGTCGACGTACCATTGGGTCTGACCCCATTGCCTAGCTATCCACGTGTTTCGCGGCCACACTGTCTACGTACACACCGAGTTCGGCAACTTCTACAATTACTATGGCGTCCCTGATGCATGGGGCTTCTTGATGTTCTGCGCTGCCTGGACAGTTCTAATTGTCATCTTTCACCTCATTGCTGGAATCCGTTTTGCGGATCGTGCGTTGATTGGCTACATTCGTGTCGCCGTCGAGGCTGTGGCTGTCCTCTCATGGCTCGCTGGTTTCATTGCTGTGGCTGTTCAAATTTCGAGCAACACATGTTCGGCAGGAAAAAACTCATGTGGGTCGCTCAAGGCGGCGACAGTGTTCGGGGCGGTAGAATGGCTGCTATTCATAGTTACCGCAACCCTGACTATCATGCCTATCTTCAATAGCTCTCGCAAGCCAATGACTTCTACGAACAAACCCGGTACAGCTGTTTGATCGGCGCCATAGGATCTCCGTGGACGTCAAAACCAGCCGAAGCGCCACGGACAAGTAGAAGTCTCGCCATCGTCTGTTGAGAAAAGTTTTTTGCAATGGTTTATGCTTGAGCTGTATGTTCTCAAACAATTACAGGACTGCAAAGGAGCCAGACGTTGATACCTCTCCTTTGAACCATACAAATCCTGAATTATGTTACCGGATGAAATAGATTTCCTCTGCTAAAACTATCCTTCTACTCATGTCTATCTCAGCCCACGATAAAATGTTGACTATGCTTTATCAAAACGCTTGCTAAATCCTGTGTCTCCCGGCAAAGATTTGTTCGCAGAGCACATAGCATCAGTGTGCCATGCGACTATTGCCTTGATATATGCTGTATCAAAACCGAAAGTCTTCTTTGATTGAATCAGTAGTTGGTGCAATAATTTTTACACCGAATTGCGACTAACTGATACAAAAGCCTAACGCGGATTCGAAGTTGGTTGCAATTGGGTGTAGAAACAGCATATAAGTGACTGAAATCTAGGTATCTAAAGAGCCAAGTATCAGGTCTTCCACCACCTCCACCTCCTCAGCCTCCTCCACCTCCATCTCATCAACGACCTGACGCTAATCCACATTCAATCTACTTTCCTGATCATCCTCTGGTCCAACCGCCGCCGTTTCATCTTGTTGACGAGCAAGGAGAGTATATAAAACCAATTCCTCATAATTTTATTATTGGTAAAGATCGAACCAATCCTTCTACTAAAATATTGAAAAGGGTCGTGGCCGTTATTACACGTGGGGACAAGGAAGCCTGGAATCAACTCGTCCTCAAGTCCTGGGGCAAAAATCCTAAATATCCAAATGTTTTATATCTGGGAAACTCTGACAGACATCCGCAAGGCATCCTGACGCAGCTCCCAAATTCAAGGCAAGAGGAGGCAAGTTTCGTCATACCCGGGGCGCGTCGGAGACAAAAGGCCTATGCCTAGGGTTTCTAGGCTTTGTTCATATTCTCGGAGTTCTTCACAGCGAGCAAAAGCGGAGAAATATAAAACGAGAAAACGGAGCAGTCTCTGGTTATTACCCGCGAACTTACAATTCTCAAACTGTCGTAATTGCTGAGTGGCCTAATTATCTACTGGACTTTTCTACTGTCAGTTCTCTGAAGAAGTATCATGGGCGGGACATTGAGACTGTACTCGATGAGTATACTAAGGAATTGGGACAGCACATGCCCATTAAGCCAACAGCAAAACCTCCTGTCAATGAGCACTTTGTTCGGCGTGTGACCGAATCGGAAATGATGGCCCAAGTTTATTATACCAGGTATCCTCAGAAACCACCAATGTATCCTTCGCCTCCTTATAATCAATACGCTCCCACTAATCAAAATGCTCCTACCAATCAATACGCTCCTTATAATCAGTATCCTCCTCATGATCAGAAGCCACCTCATAATTCTGGACAACATACGGAGAACACGGTACCTGCAGTCTCTATATACTCCGACAAAGCCAGTGCCTGGCCGTGATGTCCTAAATGGGCCAATCTACCATCTTAATTTTCTTTTGCTTAGATGGTTGACTTCTTCAGTCTCAACTTTCTGAAAGAGCTGGTGCGTAACGTTTGATTCTACTGTCAGTGGCTTTGAGCGTTCTTTTATGGTAATTTCTCTTTTTTTTTAAATTTGCGGTTCTTTGCGGCCGATTAAAAGTTTATTAGTTAGCTAAAAAAATTTCCCGCAACTTAATACCTATCTAAATAATAGCTTAACCAAGCAGTCCAGCCGAGTAATGCTTTTTCTTCTTCTTTTTGTTTTTATAGTTTTTTTTAATATTTATAAAATTAACAATCAAAATGCTTTCTTAAGCATGTTTTTACAAAAAAAGTTTCTTTATTATATACTAGCTGTTTCGAAAGTTTCAGAAAGTTAATCTTGCTATAATATTTATTTTATTCTTTTTGCTTTTGTATATCGATACGCGAAGTATTATTTTCCGGTATCTAGCCAGGAAGAATATTAGTTGCCAACTGGTTCCAAGAAATTTAATATATAAAATTTAAGTAAAGCGCCAAAACCCCCACCCCCCACGTTGTGTATTCGCCTGTTCTGCGTTATAGCTGTACCGGTAAAAGGTACTGCTTTAACTTATCTGCCCATATAAATCAGACGACTACCCGGTGAAGATATCGCCAGTTTGTAGCCAGCACCACGTACAGGTACAGAGATCCGTCTTCGCCGATCATATAAGAGCCGTAGGCCCGAAGGGGCTCTTTAGCCTTTAGTTATGTTCTAGGAATATACGTATTGTGGCTTCTTCACTCTGTCATCACGCCCCTCACACACTTGCACTGCACCAGAAAGTCATGTTCCTTCTTTTGTTCATCCACATGCCCCTCCTTGTATGTGATTGGCCAATTAACGAGGGCCTGGAGATCTTGTCCCCCATGGTTGCGGACTGAGCGATGTACCGGTACTTTGGCCTCCCCTGAAATCCAAATTCAGTCGTCGGGGACACTGAGATCTCGCGGCGGTTGTACACCGGACACCGCATGGTCCCTTGTCCGAGGCTGCAGACTGTGATGGTAGGTCTGTCCGTGGATAGCACAGTCTCGAGTGAGTCCGAGGAAGCGCCAGAGCCCTTCTTGAAGATGGGTTTCCTGCACACTGCACACTGCACACCTCCACGATTTCCGTGGTAACTGCACGCTTCAGGGAGGGGCTTACCCGGGCTGTGGCCCCTCGTGGCGAGAGCGTAACCTTTCCTTCATGCTCCCTTCCCGCTGCAGGGCACACACGATGGCACACATATTGGCGGGAAAAAGAAGACGCAGAGACAGGGAGCCGAAACGAGTTGAGCCCGCTAGGCAGCAATGGTCAAAGGTCCTCTCCGCCATGGTCACTGAGTATGGCATTCTTCAGGACCCAGTGACTGCACCACCGCACCACCGCACCACCGCACCACCGCACCCCCTAAAAATACACCGCCCGGCGAATCACGGGTCTGTACTCGGGATGGCCCCCCGGGCGCAATGCCCGCTTACCTGCCGATGGCTCTTCTCGGCACCATGGCTGTGCCCCGGCCCCGTCGTCCCGTGGCGCCCGTCGTGCAGAATTCGCGTGATCATCCCCCTTTCAGCTCGTCTCCCGCCCGTGCGTGGCACTGGCCCTTTGCGGACCGCATGATGCAACCCGTCGCGACTCGTACGATCGCGGACCCGGGCATGGATATGGGATATGAAATATGAAATATGAAATACTTAGAGGACGTTGAGATTAAGCGGCGCCTAGAACACGTACTACCTCCGCACCCTCCCCCCCTTAGCTGCGGTATGGACCTTCTCTCCGTGGCCCGCACCCTTTGCTTGGGTCTAGCCCGCCGCCACCGCCTCCTCCACCGTCTCCACCGTCCGCCCGCCCGCCCTTATCTCACCTCCCCATACCCAATACCCAGACCTACGGGACCATAAGTAAGTCGTCGCTGGGACGAAGCCAATCCACATGGCTGCTTCAGATCCTCCCGCCTCATTCCCTCCGTATTGCGACGCATGAAAGATCCGAGTCGTGAAATTCCCGGAGACCCGTCGCTGGGCCGCATCAATTGACCTGTGCTGCCACGGCTTCTCCCCCAATCCGGCGGTGGACGTGGGCACCCCAATCCTCCACCACGCTCCCTACGATCATCCGACGCTATTCAGAACAGAGGATGCGACAGAGCACTCCCGCATCATGTTGTCGGCGCTGAGATGGGTGCCGTCATCCATCGTCATCGCATTGCTCGTCCCGGACGCGACATCGACGGTGGCACCTCTGAGCGTCACGCCGTCCACCAAATGGTAAGTGGATCGCATGCATGCCATCGCACTTGAGGGAGACCGACTGATATGGGAGACCAGGTATGGGGATGACGGGACGTGGTCGGCCATATCCATTCGCGTAGGATCGCCACCACAATGGCTCGATGTGATGGTCAGTATGGGGAGCTCAGAGACGTGGGTAGTCGGGACGGGTGGCTGTTCGGATAGTGAGTCAACATTAGCTTCTGTCTGGTCTGGGTGGAAACGATCTTGCACCCATCCACTGCCGATGAGCATGGCGATGGGGGGAGCGGGTGCACCGCCGTGTCCTTCTCAGGTGGATGGAGGTCCTCACGGTGGCCGTGACCTGGAGACGATGCTGATTTTTCTCGTCACATAGATACTCTTTGCGCATCCGATAGAGGAGGCCTCTTCAACTTGACCCAGTCAACAAGCTGGGTCTCGCAAGGTTACTATGACCTTGGCCTCGATCCACAACTCAATTTCACCGGGTACGCGGATTATGGTCTCGATACGTTGACCTTTGGCACTACCGGGGTCACGATTCCATCTTCTATCATAGGGTCCATCACTACGAGTGATTATGAGCTAGGTTTCTTTGGTGTGGGGAATGTTCCGGGAAACTTCAAAAACTCGACTTATATGAGTCCGATCAGTAGCTTGGTCGAGACAGAGGGCGTCATTCCCAGCCATAGCTACGGGTTTACAGCGGGAGCAACATACCGTGAGCTACATATATTTATATATATATATATATATATTTATTTATTTATCCTGTCCACGAGGATGAGTGCCCTGATGCGCTAACATGCGTTAGAACAAAAAGGAGAAACCCTCTCGTTGACTCTCGGCGGTTATGACGCCAATCGAATGCTTCCCCACAATATCTCTTTCGAGTTGAACCCGAGTATGCAACCGCAGACTTACATCAACTCGATCTCGGTGGGATCAGCTGCGGCATCAAATAACTGGACGACTCCGGTCCAACTCTTATCCACAGCCGATCGAGTATCTGCCCTCATCGATAGCTCCACTCCTTACCTGTGGCTTCCAGAATCTGTTTGCGATCGCTTTGCCCAAACTCTCGGTTTGGCATACAATAGCTCGCTGGACCTATATACTTTCGACGATGATAGCACGCAGCATGACGTTCTACAGAACAGTCAACTCACATTTACGTTCAGTTTAACTGATCTTGCTTCTCCCACAACGGATCTTGTCAACATCACGCTGCCATATGCAGCTTTTGACCTGCAATTGACGTTTCCCGCGATCCCAAACACAACCTACCAAAGTCCAGATGCCTCGAAATATTACTTTCCTCTCCGGAAGGCAGCGACAGAAGCCCAGTATACAATCGGCCGAGCATTCCTTCAGGAAGCCTACATCATTACGAACTATGATGCAAACAACTTCTCCATTCACCAAGCCATTCACGTTGCCGATCCCATTGGAAATCTCAGTCTTGTCTCGATACCTCGATCTTCTAACAGTCATCTCTCTGGCAACCCAGTCAGTAGTAAACATGGGATATCTACGGGCGCGATTGTGGGAATTGTCGTGGGAATTGTCGTCTTCCTTGTCTTCACCTCCCTCACCATCTTCCTTCTTCTACGTAGGGGTGTCCGGCCCGATAACACGAGCGAAGAAGAAAAGTCGTATGAAACTCAACGTCGTACTCTCCTTGACCGTCTTCGTCGTCGTCAACGACCACCAATCCTTCACGAAGCCGGCGGTAACTCAGCTTATCCTACCGAAGTTGGTGCCGACGTCGCTCATGAGCGCTTTGAGCTCCCGGCCCCTCTCGGCCCGGCGGAACTGGATAGCGAGTTGAATACCCTTGCTGGAACAACTGAGAATGCGTCTTCTACGCAAGATTCGACAAATATGTCCGCGTACGAACGCGCAAGGCGAAAAATTGAACGACTCCAAGAGGCGACAAGGATACCGGAAACCTACTCGACGGAGAAAAATGAAGCTGACGTTAGCCCGATAGCACACTACCGACCTCTCGACATGCGTGAAGTTGAGAGTCCACTCGTCAGTCCGATATGCGGGACTTCAGGAGATTCGACGACTATGAGTAATGGGCAGCCATCGCCTGTGAGCCCCGCCTTTGTACCTAGTCCCGTATTTGCACCAGGTCCTCTCTTTCCCGCTTCACCACCACCGCCAACATATCGAAAATTGACACCTGCAAACGTCGTCTATGCTGGCCCTTTACCGGATAATATCTCGCTGCCACAAAGAGTCTCTCGAGCCATGGAACCAGAAGGGGGAACCGCCGGTGCCGAGACTTTGCTATCGGAACCTAATACGAACAGCACGTTGGGAAGTCGATTTACCCACAATCAAGACGAAGATACCTACGAGCCGGGAAGTATAAGTGGCATCGGATCCACATTTGGAAGCGGAAGACTCAGCGAAGTAAGTCCCACATTCAGCACCGAGTCATCAAATCCCGGGTTGGAAGAAGACGACTCCAAGTTCCTCCGAGAAGATGTCCAGAAACTCCGAGCGGATATGAAAACTCGAGAAATTCTGGCACCATATTCCAAGCAAAGAAGAATCGGCGGGGAAGATCTGATACACGTCCCTCAGCCGGCGGAAAATCGATTCTCTTTTGAGGAAGAGAGGATTTCGGGGGAAGATAGGGAAGGTAATCAATGATATACTCATTTACTTATTTAGGTTTGATGGTTAGCGTCGGCGTTCTGGAATGAGGTGATTATTATTGAATTATAGTTATATATATAACTACTCAAAATTATTCCATATAGTGTATAGAGAGAGACAGAGAGAGAAAATAATCTACAAACAATTCTCTCAGTTATTTAATAATTTACTAATACTTAATTCACTTTTATCTCCATCTGAATACGGAGCTAAGAAGCTCAGCGGGCGCTAGCCCAAACCCAGTAAACCCAATTTACCGACAACCGTCAAATTCACGTCACGTCTTCCTCAACAACATAACAGATTCCAACACTGCAGCAGCCCAAGCACGCCTCTTTACACCAAAATCTCAATTGCAGACTGATCCAGACAGCCCTGGCTCAGTCAAATCCTCGACTCAATCTCTAGACCCTAAATTTTATGCAACCAGAGCCCATCGAAGCTTCATCACATCTATTTACCAATACCGACTCCCCATCAACGCCGGCCCCTTCCAATCATGGCATCCTCTATAATCACCTTCATCCGGCAGAACTTCTCAGCCCTCTTCACGGCCAGTATGAGGAGTCGAGCCCCGCAATTCCCTCTTCAGAGGTTCGTTTCGAGAGCGAGAGCCAGAGACCGCCGGAGCATCTTCTACATCGATTGAGTTTGGCGAATAATGCCGCGAATCGCCCCAAACCATCATTTCAGCAGATATCGGAATACGAGAATGCTCTGTCACCATCTTCACCTCAGAGACAAAGCGAGGGCCCGGGATTCAAAATCGTGAAGAAAAAGGGACTTCGTCTTGACGGTCCACAGCTTGATGCTTTCCCAAATGGTCGATCACTCATTCCATCTACTGTCTCATAAATCTAATTTCTAACAGAGGTTCTAACCCATATCTTGTCTCATCTATCCGCCACTTCCCTCGCTGCGGTTTCCCTCGTCTCTCGCAGATTTTATGCCCTTGTCACAACGCCCCATGCTTGGCGAGTTGCGTTCTCGCGCTTCTTCCCCGGACAAGATGTTGTCGAGGGTGTAGGAACTTCAATATATAGGCGTGGTTCAGATCAAGAATCCCGCGATAATCTTCGATCCGAACAACGTTTCTTCTCCCGATTGACTGCCCTGGCTTCTTGGAGGAGTGAGTACATTCTACGAACTCGACTTCTTCGCAGTCTTGGCCGTGGAAAGCCGGCGCAGATTGCACCAGGACACGGTGCTTCTCCACGTACCAATAGCGCTGCAAACAATGCCAATGCTGTAATTACGTACAGCTCGCAGTTGTTCGCTACCATCAATCACATTCATGCGGTTTTTGGCGGTGGCAAGAAATCTCCACGATTTATCCATGGTACTGATGAAACCGGCTCGGCTAGCACTAGTGATCCCAATATTGGTAAAGTTGACAACTGGGGACTTTCTGACGTCCAAGCTCTACCCCAATTTTCGGAGCTTTTTGCGGGAGACTCTATGTATGGATTTGGTGACGGCCCTACAGGCGCTCCAAATGTGATGTCGCTCAGCCAGCCGTTTGGAATGATCTACGGCGAGGGATTTCCAGGAGGTCAGGCCTACTTTAGATCCCCAGAAGAGTTGCGTGGACGCTTCTTGGATCCGTTAAATAATGTCTCCAAACCCGAATTAGGCATTCCCGATATTCCGAGCCATACTGAGGCGATATCTGCGGTTTGGATTGCCAAGTCAAACTCCGTAAGTGTGGAGACAAATGGCCTCGTTGGAATGATGGCTGGTTCTACTTTCGGTATCATCACGGCTTATTCACTAGGGGCTGATACTCCTCACGGACGTCGTATTCAGAAGGGCCAAGTAACGGCGAGATGGGTTATCAGTCCTGGGGTGCCCATCATCGCCATAGAAGTAGATGAATCATACAACCCTCAGCGAAAGGCGTCAGGCAGGCTCTGGGCAGTAGCACTCAATGCACTCGGCGAAGTGTTTTACCTTACAGAGACGCCTAATTCGGTGCTTCTTGATGCCAAACTGGATGACAGTGATACTTTGACACACGCCTGGAAAACTGGACGTTCAGTATACTGGAATCTTGTGGAGCTTACCCGCCGTGTTGCACGAGAGGATCCATACCATGAGGTTGAGATTCACGGTAGCTACTCACCAAGATCATCATCCCAGGTTATGAATCTAGCTGAGAATCAGGTCATTGCAGAGACGCACGAGATCGAGAAATTTATAAGATATCGCCCTTCCCACTTCCGTAGGATCTGTGAAGGGTGGGATATGCGTAGAAAGTTAGAGGTTGATTTTGCTGGGGATGATGGAAATGGTGCCGGAGAGGGCATATTTGTAATAACATGCGGTGTCACTGAAGAAGAGCAAGCGAAGATTAGAAGATATTCGAGATGGAAAACCAAACAATCTTCGCTTGAAGCCTACCCGATGCCCAAAACCCCACCCGTTTTCCCCAAGACCACAACGCTGGCTTCATTGTTTGGTGGGGGAATAGCCACGACGTCGCCGAAATCTAAAGGATCACCGATGATTCCAAGCAGTCCGACAGAGACGCGTCACTTCGATGCTGATCTTGTAGAAGAATGGCGCACATCTACCTTGTGGTTCGGGGATATGCCAAGGGTAGAAATTCTGACTAGCGGCGTTGATATGTCTTCATATGCCATCTTGACGATTGACGAGGACCCTCTCCAAACCGTCAATGGCAATGCGGAATCCTCGTCTCCGTTTGCGAGCCCATCCGATCCGGCAAACTCATCTACATATAATATCCCTGGTCATCGCGCACGATTCCTTGCAGTGGGCACCAAATCTGGTTCTGTTATGATGTGGAATATGCGAGGTCCTCAATCGACAAATCCTATGGTCCCAAACGAGCTACGACCCCTGGGTGTCATTCAGACCGATTCTCCTCAGATTACCTGTCTTGGTGTGTCTTCTCTGTTTATTATTCACGGTGGCAATGATGGACTTGTTCAAGCTTGGGACCCTTTGGCGTCAACTTTACAACCTATTCGAACTCTCAATTCCCGCTTTTCCTCTCGAGCAAGACGTCGATTAGCCCAGGCGGAGGCATCTATTCACGGAGTGGGTATCAACTTGTACGCCGCGGGTGCTATAGCCATTGATCCCGATCCAACTGTACTAAGGGGTATGGTATCACTCGGGACTCATTTGCGTTACTGGTCGTACAGCTCCTCGGCTGCTGACCAATATCAGAGCAAAAAGCGTCGTCTTCGTCGCTCCGGCGAACGGGGAAGTAACGGGGGACCTGACAGATACACAAATACCGGAAGAGGGGCGTTGATGGACTACATTGCAACAGAGCAAGAAGAACTTAGACAGGAAAAACAACGAAGATCAAGAGAAGAGGCTAGACTTCGCGGTCGATTCGGTGTTGGTCTTGGAGGCTTAAGTGATGAAGAGGCACTACGTTATGCCGAGATGGTATCAGCTGAAGCCTTCCAAAAAGACGAAGAACGTCGCATGAGCGATACCAACACAGTTGCCGGCGAGAGCCCTCTAGTACAAGGCTCTTGGAGTAGTGACATGGTGACGCCCGAAGGTAGCACCGCAGGACTGGCAACCCCGCCCCGGAAGTACGTGATTGATGATGAATTTGACCATGATCTTGAGGAAGCTATTCGCCTATCTCTGCTTGAAGGCGTTGATTCTGGTGGACGATCTCCCAAAGCTAATGGAAGTGGTGATTATGATATTCCTATCACCTATAAGCAGAAGAAAACACGGCGGTCTGCGTCCTCCTCTCCATCCACAAGTAAGGCTTCGAAGAGTAGGGTCAGGTCAAGGGTATCCCCACTTCTGAGTAACAACGCTGTTGCCGCTGATGATCTGGAATACGCTTTACAATTAAGTTTGGCTGAGGAGCGTAGTCGAGCCGAAACTCCGGTCGACCCATCTGAGGAGGAATATCCGAGCTTAGAGACCCCGTATATTGGGAAGGGGAAAGGAAGAGCGAACTGAATTTTCGTGCGTTGTGCTGCGTATTTACATTGTCAATTTCTTCATTTCTTCGTCTCTGGCTAGCTTTAATATTCTTGCGTGCCTAGTCTTACTGTTTACTGATAAATACATATTTGATCTTCTTCACTCACAGAATGTTTCCACTACAACATTGAATTGTGCCTTCATCCAAGTCAATCCAAATGTCCCAACCCATTTCCAACAGAAGCGCAAATATGACGCCCGACCTTTCTAGTAATTATAATACCTTAACAGCTCTAAATATCCCATTAAGATCTACTCCCACCAATTCATGCCCTCGTTCTTCAAAGGTTGTACCGAGCAGAAGTCGTCCTCTTCAAAAACCCCCCCCCCCCTCATAACCAGCTAACAACCAACTCTCTCTTCCCCATTCTCCGCAGTTTCTCCTTCATCTGCCCCCCTCTCCCTTCCTAAACTCCACCCCAACAACATTCCTCACCCTCAACCCCTCACCAACTTCGCACCATCCCTCCTCAATTGAAACCGCCTACATATATACATACATACATGCAGATATGCATACATATATACGAACCGGAGCCATTGTCTCGCTATCTTTCCCGTCTCGAGTGAGCCAGAAGCGAGCTAGCAGATAGATAGATAGATAGATGGGTAGATGGGTAGATAGATATGCTTGATGGCGGATAGATGTGGAGATGGAGATGAGTGTTGCAGGCCTCTATTCTACTATTCTACTATTCTACTCTACTACTCTACTACTCTACAAGGACATTGTGTGAAAAGGTCGGAAATATCAAAATCCCTTGTTTTCTTATTTTGCAATTCTATTCTTTCTTTCCGAAGCTAGGATCCGGCCCGCCGCGCTGGCGGAGTTGCAGAGTTGCCGAGTCGAAATAAATCTGCCGTGATGTTTCTCTTCGGAGTAAATTATCGGTGTTGTGGAGAGAGTATGGCGGTGCTTCAATCGTACCTTTTTCGGAGCTGGAGGAGGGGAGGGGAGGGGAGGAGAGGAGAGGGGAGGAGAGGAGAGGGGAGGAGAGGAGAGGGGAGGAGAGGAGGGCGGGCGTGTCAAGTATCAGGCTTACCGTAAATACCACCCTACAGTGTAGAGAGGAAGATCGAGCGTGCTCAAGCTGCTGTAGTCCTAGCTACGAAGCTTAAAATAGTGACGGAAGCTCTGCTTAACCTGCAATCAGAGACTTGCGCGATGGCCAGAAATAGTAGTTGTGATGGAAGGAACAGGTCAGATACAAACAAGAGCAAGCATTGACAGACGACAGATGTCTAAGTGTGGAGATGAAAATTCATGGAGAGAGGTTGAGAGAAGAGAAGCTTGTCTAATAATACATTTTCGAGATTTTATCGTCGATGGTCCATTAGGCTAGGTTCTCTATATCTGTATATTGAATGATTGATATTGATGAAATTTTTGTCCATATGTGCTTTGTAGAGAGTATGAACTAAATAATGCAAATTTGCTTTTTTGTTTTGATAGATTTCCTCCCTTCCTGACCTTGACCTTACTTAATTAAGTTGTGTTAAATATTTAAGGAATTTTGCAAAAATAAAATTGGATCTGCATGTGTCTTAGGCCATCTTAAAAGTTCCTGAAACGGAAAACTCCAAAAATTAAACATCAACAGAGCTAGCTCTCTACCAGAATTGAACTAATGGCTAAGAGAGAGTTGTTTGCAAGAACTGTAATATTTCGCTCTATCCCTATGTCCATTACTCTAAAATACATATCTTTGTCGAATCATTCTCATTGCCGAGCATACTTGTACGCCTTATTAAAATTCAAGCTATGCAGTAGTAACGCCGTAAAATTCGTGACTGAATTCCAGTTTAAACGCCATTTCCTGTTCTTGAAAAGCTTCCAGTCGAACGCCCAGAACCTCTTAACGCTATTTTTGTTTATCGAGAAAGACTCCAGTGTCAATAAGGCAGCCATGTCCTTCATTGTTGCATCTGATCCGCATAGAAAGGATTCTGTGTATCTTCACCAAGATCCATGTATTGATCGATATCTCCCTCTATGTATCCAGGTTGACTGATTGGAACAAATTGGCTTGGCATTACATCTGGGAACAGATTGTCTGCCTGTGGTTCATCCAGTCCTCTACTAATTGTGAATCCTGGGGGGACAGCTCTACCAAGAGTATCCAATCTGCTTATCTTGCGTTGTCCTTGACCAGGATTGCTATCACCCCTGCCGTTCATCCAGATACTAGTATCACCTGACGTTCCCTGTAATATATCTTGTTCGGACTGTTGTATGCCTCGAAGAATAGGAAGCAATGATCTACTTTCATACCAACGTCCCTTGACTTCCGCCAGTCCCTTCTTAGCAGCAGGCTGAAGGAGACGCCACTCATACCAAGTTGCTCGTTTTGCATTATCGGCAACCTCATTCCGGAAACGTAGATCTGCTACCATCCGCGGGGGAAGAGCAGGGGTTGGCCATTGTGATCGATCTGTGTATGGCATGGGCATTTCAACAAACTTGTAGATATCGCCAATAAAAGTGACGATAGAATTTGTAGGGGATATTGTGAGTTCAGCTAATTTGTTGACGATCATAACTATGACTTCGTTCCCCTGGCTTCTCAGACGGACTGGCTCCCCCACCCAGATCTTCTCGGCACCAAGGAACATTCCATTGTAATGTGTATTTAGTGGATTCGCTGAAGGGGCCTCGATTCGATCAAATAATGTGTAGCTTGAGTCGATGAGCTTCGCCGCAAGGATACTGCCATCAACCTCAGCATCCCCACGGCCATATTCACCATTGCTCACTCTCTCCCATTGGACCGATTCATAATGAGCGTTGTTGATTTGTGCATGTGTGGTTGATGGGACGCTCCACGCTAACCATGGTCGGATTTCGTTTTCATTATCCTTGATTTGATATGGAGGATAGCTTAAAGGATGTGACAGTGGCTGAACGATATATCTTGCTTTGCCATTGACGCTTTGTCTTTTAGAGATAATAGCTAGACCCCAGGCGGTACCTTTATTAAACCACTAAGGGTAGGGTTAGTAACCATTCAGTTATTTAAGAAACACGATGCGATGTTTGAGATGAGATCTTGGATTGAAGTCATTTTACAAAGCAAGTCAATCGCTATTCTCCGCAAACGATAGGAAAGTACCTACGATAAGCTCTCCTGGACGATACAAAAAAGGGCTATTAGCAGAGCTGTCAGATTTTTGTTCTAAGTTTTCACCTTGTATTGTGGTAGCCTGCGCGAGCGGAGCCTGAGGACCTGGTCTTTGAAGAGCTGAAGCTTGAGGACCTATGAGCAGCGTCAGTCTCTCAGTTCTAGTTAGAGCTACCAATAAATACGTACCTTTCTGCTCAACGAATTGATCAGCAGCTGTAGGTTTGGGTGCTTTAGTGGCTGGTTTAGTGGCTGGCAGCTCAACCCTTGAATCGCTCACTATCTCCTTGTCCCCATCTGGCGAACAGATCTTACAACTACAGTTGGCATTATCACCGTCTTTGTCAGTCGCCAGCCAGAGCAGGTGAGGAAAGAAGTCTCCTGGGCTTCGGTATCTCTTCCTTGGGCCATCACGGTGACCATATAAGTAGACATCTTGACGCTCGTAGACCTGGGCAGTATTCCTGAGCTTGTCCTTCTTCTTCTGATCTGACACATTGAACTTGACGTGTTCCCACAAGGAGAAGCCTTCAGGCAAGTCGACTAGGATAAAATCTCTTCCTTTTCAGATGCATTAGTGGTTGCATACGAATATCTAGGGTGAAACATACGCTTATACTGGTTCTTAGAATCCAAGACGCGCATCAACAACGTGCCCAGCTTTCTTCTCCAATCCACAGCTTTCAGATCATCCTTGTCGACTTTTCTGTAGTAATCAACCAAGCCATTGGCGTCAGGAGTGGAGTCCAACTGCTTTGGAGTGGGTTGATTAAGTTCCTTTTTGCCCGCGAGTAACACTTCGAAGAGCCCATCAGATCTTAGTACAGTGAGAGGATAGTAGGGCGCCATTGGACGTTCCGGAGATGCGAAGTCTCGTAACCAGGGCTGCTCTCAAGCAACGATCATGGGTTTGATGATTGGTGTGTGATCATGACTTGTGGATTGAACGTTGTTTAAGTTGAAGTGTTTCCTCAGATGGGCAGATACGTAGACTAAGAGCTTCACTTTGGTTGACTAGGGACCCCCGCTCATGCAGTTCTTCCTATTGGACGGTTCGATGAGTAAGCGGTGGAGCTTGTTCTTGTGCATGCTCCATCTTCACGTGTTTGTATATACTCGTAGATATAGTTTCATTCAATGGAAATCTCAACCCAGAAAGCCCTTAAGATCAACTACCTGAAAGTAAGAATATCCAGTACCAATAGTAATGATACCCAATTATCCTTCAAGCACAACTCTACCCCACTCACTGAACTGTTCACCCAACTGCCTCGCCATCTCGATATACTCAACTCTAAGTAATCCTATAAACTCAAAATTGGAGAGTTCTTCTAAGTCAAATGGTGTGAAGGATCCCAAAAAGACCACTCGTATAGCTTATGGGTAAGTTGAGAACGCTATTCTTCAAGACTTTGAGCAGCGGGATAATGATCCTCGGTTTTCAGACCAGTTACGAATTTTCAAATTAGATGAAAGTGTGTAACGTATCTCAACAATTGCAGCGGGCGATATTTAGAAGTCATTATACAATGATATAGGATTCATAAATACATCTTGCTATAACATTGGGAATTGCCGCTTGATATGCCTTCTTTAGCTACAAGGATTTAGGCAGCTATATTT
This sequence comes from Chlorociboria aeruginascens, assembly GCA_002276475.2. NCBI lineage: Eukaryota > Fungi > Ascomycota > Leotiomycetes > Helotiales > Chlorociboriaceae > Chlorociboria > Chlorociboria aeruginascens. The sequence goes on along the minus strand of NCSK02000269.1, from coordinate 11,556 downwards.
AATAGAAGCTTTTGTCTAAATATACATTATTAAAACAGCCAAAAACCCGCCTCGTGGGGTTTTGTGGTTATATTTGGCCGATATTAACGACAAGGCGTATTCATTACCTCTGTGTTACTTGTTTATCCCAGGCTCAACTCGTTTCAGAATTGGAAAAAAAGAAAAACTTTTCAGGAATCAAAATAGCAAAAGGAGTTCACGATGTGCGCCGCCCCACATCTCCTCGGGAGAACATCACACAGCTGGAGGAATTACGGTATTCTGAGTTTTAAAGCGGAAGGGATATAGTAGAGATAAGGGTGATAGGTTTATTTTGAGGTAGGTAATACTTGACGGTTTTATGATATATACATTCGCCATTTTGCTATTTCCTCCTTCTCACACACTGTTTGTCTCCTGCCATCCACCCACCCATCAGCTCGAAAATACTACAATAGAGCAAGCAGGATTCTTTCGATGGAATCTCAAATGCAGAATGGAATGCAACGTAAGCCTTAAAGCTTGAATGAATTATGCTAAGAATCCGTAGCGCCATCTGAGGGAATGCAAATGTGGATGCTGATACGATTATTCTTCGTCTGATTCTTCTTCCGCGACCTGGTCTCCGTTAGTATCTAATGATATTCATAGGTAGGAGGGTATCAAGAATGAAAGGTTAGGGGTACAAACATCGTCATGAAAGGTCTTGCCCTCGGTAGTCTCCTTAATTATCCCAATCCTAATACAGAAATCCCCAAAATGTTCTCCCTCTTCTCGTTCCAGCGAATACTTCTTCAACAAGGGTTTCATAATCTCTAATATCTCATCTTCCTTGATACTGCTTCTATAAAGCTTGTTCAAGCGTTGACCGTGATATCCACCTCCTAAATACATGTTATACGCACCGTAGGCTTTTCCGACAAACGCAACTTCTGCTAACCAGGGTCGTGCGCATCCGTTGGGACAGCCAGTCATTCTCATGACGATGGAATCTTGTCGCATGCCATTTTCTTCGATGACGCCTTCAAGTTTGGTGATTAATTCGGGGAGGTATCGTTCACTTTCTGCCATTGCAAGACCACAAGTGGGAAAGGCGACGCAGGCTGACGAGGAGAGACGGAGCCCAGAGAATTGGTAATTGTCAAGTTTGTATTTGGCCATCATCTCTTTCATCGTGGGCAGGTCCCCATCGGCGACGTTACTTAGAATCAAGTGCTGGTTACCAGTCAATCGGAACTCGCCTTTGTGGATTTTAGCAATTTCACGAAGACCAGTCTTCATTGGAAAATCGGAAGTGTCTTCAACACGCCCATTTTCGATGAAAAATGTGAAATGGCTTAATCCATTCTCGTCTTTTTGCCAGCCGAACGTATCGATATTACTTTGGAATTTAAATGGCTTTGGCTTCTCAAATTTTTGCCCCCAGATTTCCTCGACTTTGCTGCGGAAAACATCAAGACCCATATCATCGATAGTATACTTTAGACGAGCATGCTTTCGGTTCTTACGATCACCGTTATCTCGTTGAATAAGCATGACCTTTTCACAAGCAATATGAACTTCCTCCTTGGATACATAGCCAAGCATGCTTCCAGTTCGAGGATACGTCTTCTTGTTGTTGTGAGTTACGCCCATGCCCCCTCCAGCAAGAAGATTGAAACCAATTAGATTACCATCCCTTCCTTTGATAGAAATAAGGCCAATATCATGCGCATAGACGTCGGTATCATTGTGAGGAGGAATCGCGATAGTGATCTTGAACTTTCGTGGCAAGTAGGTAGGACCGTACAAAGGCTCAAAATCTTGAACTGCATCACCAGCAACGAGAGTCTTCTTATCATTCTCATCTTTGAGCCAAATCTCATGATATGCGGTAGTAGAAGGTAATAAATGATCGGAGATCTTCTGAGAGCATTTGTATACCTCTCTATGATATTCTGATGTTGTTGGCGAACTGCTGCACATAACATTTCGGTTGACATCTCCACAAGCAGCGATTGTGGTCATCAAAGCTTTGTTTATACCTCGCATAGCTGACTTGAGCTTGCCCTTCACAACTCCATGAAATTGGAAAGTTTGACGGGTAGTTAGCTTCATGGTTTCGTTTCCGAAATCATTGCTAACATCATCCATCTGAATCCATTGCTTGGGAGTTGAGACACCTCCAGGTAATCGGCATCGAATCATGAAAGAGTAAGCCGGCTCTAAACCTTGCGCTTTACGCTCATCTCGGAGATCACGGTCGTCCTGCATGTAAGTACCATGAAACTTGGTCAATTGCTGATCAGATGCAGAGATAGCTCCAGTGGTATGATCATCCAAGCCTTCTTGAATCGTACCACGAAGGAAGTTTGAAGCAAGCTTGATATCCTCGTTGGTGATCGGTGGCTCCTCTTCAGGCAAACCCTCAACCTTATCAACTCCCAAGGCTTGCCAGATGTGAGGCTCCCAGTTTTGGTAACCTGTTTCGTATCCATCAGGATCTTGATCATCTCCCAACCCAACTTCTACAAGGCGCTTCCCACCTAGATTTGCCATGATACGGTCAAGGTCCTTTCCTGGCTTGTTGTAGTAGTGCTTGTCCTCTTTTCTTGGCCAATAATGACTATCACCGAGAGCGAAAACAGAATAATTAACGGTAGCAAGATCAAGTTCAATATTGTTTCTGATGGCCTCCCAGAAAGTGCGACCATTTTGAGGAAATTCTCCCTGGCCGGCTGTGCTAGTGATTGCAATGAGATTTTGCTCCGTTGGTAGATCTTCGATTGGATAGTCTTCCATAGGCATAACGATTGCCTTCAGACCACGAGCCTTGCCTCTGTTATACAAGCGATTTGCGAGAGCTTCAGCGTTTCCATTATCTGAAGCAAAAATAATTGTTAACGGCGCACCAAGGAGACATGCGATAAGATCATCCAGAGCATCCCTGGCCTTTCGTTTCTGTAAAGTACGGATTTCAGACCCATAGTCTTCGGAAAGGTTGGGCGAGAATTTAGGATGTCTCTTCATTAATTGTGTTAGATGGTTGTCACGAGCTAGGAAATCTTTGAGTTCATTCTTGATACGTTCAGAATCCAATGAGAAGTTTGATTCTCCACGTCCCTCATTTTGTGGATTCCATCTATAAAGAGGCCAGTATCCAAGATCCACGGCCTTCTTAGTCTCCTGAAGAACCGTCAAGGGAGAATCGTTCTCTTTGAAGTATGGAAGATAGGCTACAACAACTGAAGGTCCATTGAATTGATCGGCTTCAATCATTGCCTGTAGAACTTGAGTATAGGAACTATAAACTGCTACCGACGCAACATATGCATTACCAAAGTTCATAGCATAAAGGCCAATATCCTTCTTTCTTCGTGTAGCGTCAGCAGCATTTCGCTCGGAGTATGGAGTAGAATCGATGATGAGCATATTAACGTCCTCACCAGATGCAATAACGTGATGAATGCCCGAGTTCCCAAGGTCATAAGCCCATGCATCAGATCCAATCAACCAAGAAGATTCCTTGCGAAATAAGCCTTTCTTTGCAAGTAGAGCTTGGGACAAGGGTGAACCATCAGTCTCAAGGCGTGCAATAATATCATCTGCTAACTCATTAATCTTCTTGTCATCGTTTGCATTTGCTGCCCATTTCGCAAGCCAATTCTTGGGCGATTCCGTAATGAACTCATTCGACATGGACGCCTTTTGAATCTCGCCAACGAATCGCTGTCGGTGCTCCTTTCTAGCTAATAGCGCTCCAAATCCGAACTCAGGAGTGGACGCAATAATCGAGGAGATACCAGCATTATTTGAACCAAGTGCGTTTGCCAAGTAAAGTCGCTGTCCGAAGATCTGATCCAGAATTTTCATGTATGCATGCTCAACTTTTGGTTGTGTCAACTTGTAAGCCTCAAGAGATTCTGTAGGTCCATCAGCATTTCCAACCTCTAGATTCTGAATTGGTTTCTTGGATCTCAGATTCTGGAATACACCACGGAGAGCTTGCTGTACAGTCTCTGGTGCAATATATCCTAGTTGATACCCAATAATCGTCTCCACGCCACCACCTGGTCCCGATTTAAGTGTCGTAAGCAAATCCAGAAGCGAGGGGCCCCATTTAGTCGTCTTTTTTCGGACTTGTTCAAGGACCGCCAATCTTTTGATTGACTTTGGAATAGCCTCAACTAACTTCGATCCTAGCCATGGTCTATATAATCGTACAGTTATAATACCGGATTTTGCATAAACGTCCCCAGCTTTAGCTTCATCTATAGCTTGTGCGAAAGCGCCAACACCTGACCCGAAAATAAACAAAGCATCCTCCGCATTTAGAGGCCCAGAGTATTGGAATGGGGCATATGATCTTCCTACACTTTGTTGAAGCTGAGTCCAGATTGTAGAAACAAATTTGTAAATATCATCTGAAGTTACAGGTCTAACGGTAGGTGCGGGTTCAACTGTCGTGGCAGAAGAAGCACTTTCCTTGCTCATAACACTGCCTTCTCTCTCCGACTTCGAATCTACCGAAGAGTCTTTGGATGGCACATCAGCTGTAATGTCTGTAGGGAGTATAGGTATATTTTCGACGCCTGTAGCTGTGTTTGGTAGACTTTGTGCAGGAGTCTCGGTGATCGTGGCAATTCTTCCATTATCCGCATATATGCTTGATCCGCCAATCTTGTTTGCCTGATATAACTTGACCAAATCGAGATTGAGAATGGCGCTCACCACATCTGAATTTTCAAAGGGAATATGATTGTCTTGTGCAGAAGAGCCGGCATCAAAGAAGTGAATAACTCCTTTGCCGGATTTAATCGCAAGCGCATGAGCAGTCAATGCGAGATCCTGAGCCTCTTGCAGCGTTTCGGATTGGAGGAAGGTGAAGCCAGAATTTCGAATAGAGGTGATGGATAAGTAATCCGGGTAATGAACAGGTCGTAATGCGACGTGAATGACAACGGGGAGGGATGCAAGTCGGTAGAGGTGGGGGACTGAGGAAACGAGGATGGAAGAACTTGTGGTGACCGAAACCAGTTTGCCATTGCGAATTGGGGTGAAAACCGAGAGTAGAGGGTCGGCATTATGTCTTACGGTTTGAATCTACTTTGGAATCAGCTCGAGACTGCCACGAGACATAGCTTCCAGTCCTCACATCTGGAACTCCATCATTGTCAGCAGCAACCAGGCTCTTGTCTCTTCGCCCAGCATATCTTCTTAGGTGGGACGAGAATTCGGACTCGATTGACTGAGCCGCTTGAACAGAGATAATGACGTCGCTAGACAAATAAGCAATTCTTGCCACTATCCAGAAAAAAAGTAACAGTCCATTAGTACGGTTCTACTCAACGGCGGGGTGGTTACAAGGGTTGTAGTAAATCGCACGTGAAAGAGCGATTAGACATACCAGCTTCTTCGGGAGTCCGAATCTTCAAAGACGTCGGCATACTGTCGATATGATGTGAATGGGGAGAGGAATTGGGAGCGGTACGGCGGAAGAGAAAAGCCATCATATATTTCTCTTACAGTAGCTCTGGACTTCTGGGCGACCTTCGGGGCTTGTCGCAGGGGTATCCAGTGCGCAGCCAACGAGAGGGCACTCAATTACACATATATTCACATTTCTAGTAAAACCAAGAGGTGTCTTTAACCAGAAGGTGGGGCCTAGTTGGTCTGGAGTAAGAGAGGTTAGATGTCCGGCCAATGAGGGCCGGCTATTCGTCCCCAGACCAGCTAGCCCCGAGCACGCCATGGGGAGAGCTAATGGATATCGGGGGCGTTTTATCAAAGATGTCGAGATTAAATCAGGTGATATGTTAACTTGGCTAATACCGATAGATATCCGAAGACTATTTTATACGCTCCTGAGGTAAGTATTAGAGGTATGGAGGGTGCGTGATGCCTTTTCTCAAAGGATTTGAATACGCCCCGATGGGCCGTTTTCATGTCTGTCACATATTCTCATAATAATAGCAAAGTCATACAACATACAACACCACCTTCCAATTACTTTCGAGATCATTATATAATCATTATATATACGCCTCCCATGATGTCCAGCAAGCTAAGGCAATAATCCATCCCAACATGTTCTGTATTACACCATGAATAGCCAAGAACGCCGCTGCCCCCCCTCCAACTCTCACACTCTTCAGGATCTCCATGCACCTCTAAATTTCAACGCGATCATACTTTGGAAACCTTCAGATTTTTGGGAGGGGCCGGTGGTCCAGTTCCACTTCTGGCTCTTCTCTCTCTCTCTAATGTTCCAGGTGGTCCATTCTGGGCTCCGCCGGCCGTCTTGCTTGATCTAAACCTCCCATCGAATCCCTTCGCCCAAGTATCGTCGGCCTGTCCACCTAACCAGTATCCTTCCCCGACCCGGACCATGATTCTACCCAGCTTCCCCTTCCATCCTTCCCCGAGCGGAGAAGTGGCGATGAAAGGATTCTCGGCTGGTGCATCCACCCCTCCATCGGTTTGAAGATGCAACTTTGTGGACGAAGTAGCATACATATGCTGTCGTAAAACCTGTCTTGCAAAGGCCATCATGATGAGGATGAAGTAGATCCTAATGATGGTCAAGATAACCACGACTACGATGCTGGAAATACTCTCTTCGATTGCCAGACCTTGTCCAAGACTCGGGCTCCCTCCCACAGCCGCCGCCGCGCTCGCCGCGTACGCCACAGTTTCCTGCTCCCCCGGATTGACAACGACATCTACTTTGCTAACATTGTACTGAGGACTTGTGAATCCTGCCGTATCTCCAATTGTACCACTCCCGGGTGCACTGCTAGGAATCTTCGAATTCGATTTATCTGCGCTGATAGCTAGGAACCACGTTACTGCGAAGGCGGAAGTGAAAGCCGTATTGATGATGGTATCGAAGAGATAAAACCACGCTAGCGCCAGACATTGAAAAGGTGATTGCTTTCGGATATGGGGCATAAGGAAGGCGAGGAGGACGAGGGCTAGGACGGAGTATATATACATTGACAATTGTAAGGGAGATAATCGAAGGCCAGTGAGGATGGCAAGGAGTCCGTAGAATCCAGTTACTTTGTTAAAGAGCATCGAGAGGCAGATCATCTCAACTCCCGTCCGCAGATTCATAAAATAAAGAAAAGTCTGTACGTTGTTAGCACGCACCACTCTACGATGGCGAATTCGCCTGAAAGGCTTTCATCGCAAGTGAACATACCCTTGGGCGGGGAATCCCCAGCCATCGTGGGAGCGAAAACATCTTGGAGTAGGTCGCGACTGATGCACAAGAGCTGGGAGAGAAATCAAGGGTTTCGTTGGAAGACAGGAGAGTTATTGAGGCTTGGGTTTGTCGGCTCGTTCGGAGGAGATTGTCGGTGCCCCTAGGCCCCAGGCCCCAGATCCTTGGCGTGCTAATCTTACTCTCAGCAAATCTCAATATTATTTGCATGGATTTTGGTCGATTTTATTGATTTCATTGCGACTTACATCACAGGATGCTGGTGCTAATAGCACGAACTTACCTAGGTACTATCTAGGTACTATCTAGGTACCTACGTATCTGGGAATGCCGGCTGTACAAGCGCCCGTGGTATGATATAAGAATTCCCCGGCACTCATCTTCACGGGCATTGAGACTGCACTAATACCTTATCTTATTAGATTAGAGGTATGCAATAGTGATAGATCTACTCGTGGATAGTCCAGCTGAGGAGCTCCAACAGTACAATAGATCTCTCTTTCTTACCCTATTACTGCATTCTCTCTTTGTTGTTCTTTCTTATCCAAGTAGCCATAAGTCCTTCTCATCTCACGAGTGAACCCCCTACACTAAGCTATACCAGTGGTGGAGTTCCTGTTCTTTTGCCATCATATTTGAGAGACGGGAGTGATGAAGTTAGCTACCAGGCACAAAAATGAAGAAAGGCATTCTTCTGAATTCTGTTCTTAGCCGACATGAAGTATCAACCAATACACCTTTTATTTCTGTATATATTCAAGCATGAATCTTTTCTTTCCGTTGTGTTCTGTTGGTGGAAACCCCTAAATTATATGTTCTCGTGATCTGAAGTCGAAGTTGAAGTTAATATCTATCGATAGATATGTAATATACGATAGGTTGTATTACATCATTCTTTCTATGAGTGTATGAGTCGTGGAGACTGATTATTTTCAAAAGGTGGCATTGTATTGTTACGTACAGAATATCACTTTTTAAAAATTGCGAATGACCTCATATTCGGCCAAAACGGTATTATCATTCCTTTACCAAACCACAACTTGCCTCTAATGCCCGCTGTCAACCGATCTTTGACTCGTTCGTAGGGTTCAATGACTTTTAGCCCCCAGTACCTCAGTCCATATCAGAATCACGAAGTCGTCATTTTGCTCAGTCCATTTCGAAATTTTTAGTCATCTTTTCATAGCACACAGCTCTCTGCCTCTTCCTGCAATCCAAAAACCCTTCTTTCTACTCAACCGTCAAGGATATGCCACGTTGGAAGTCCATCGCTCTACTTTCAAGATTTCTATAACACCAACTTTACCACTGTCTACCATTTAAACTATCAACAAGCAAGCAAATACACTACGAGATCTACTTTCAACTCGTACAATATCTTACAAGCCTCCGACTTATTCTTCGCAAAACAAGCTGTCGAATTCAACCATTAATTCACTACCGCATATCTTACAACAGTGGGATCATCTTCCAGATCTATTCAACTATCAAACGCCAACAAACTTCAGCAACCCGCAAAACCATCAGTTTTTTAACGATCCTACGGAGCATGGCGAATCATACAGGGGTAGATCAACTTTCCCAGGGACTTGACCAACTTGGCCTTCCGGTAGTATCCAACTGGGAAGAGCGACAACCATTTGACGACACTCGAGCAACTATCAAACGAATGAAAGCTTGGGTATCAGTTACAGTAAGGGAATGGGATGCTACTAAAGACGATGACTACGTCGCAAGGTACCGGAAATTCGCTGCAGCAAAGAAGGAACACGACGAAAAGCAGAAGAAAGCCGAGGAGAAAGCTCAAATGGAAGTCGAAATGGCAAGACGACAGACGGAAGAGCACCAGAGACTTGAATATGAATTCTTTCAGATATTCACAGCGGGGATAAGGTCGGGTATCGTTCAAAGATCTGGCTTAAGCATCGCTCAGTATTATAGGTTGAGAAAACGACAATTTCTAGCGGAGCAAGACCTAGCCCAGCTGGCCAAGAGACACCAGCAGATTAGCAATCAATTCTTAGCTATACAACCAAAGGAGCCCTCACAAAACGCACTGAGAAAGAGGGACACCGAAACCTCGAAATTGAACTACAAATCGAGCGCCATCATTCCCACGACGGAAGCGAGGCATCATATCAATGGGAAGATCACGTACAATGAGAATTCTATGCAACGGAGTTCATGATTCCTCAGAAGAAGCAAAAACGAAGACGAAGGTGATGAAAATTTGGGGGAAACGTCAGATTTTATCAAACTTTGTATTGTGGCCCTTACTAAAAAGGATCGGAATAATACCCATGATGTGATTTATAACAAATTCTCGGTTTTGGCTGTGGGAGATTAATGGTCGTATTTCTGCGATTTCCCTTTTAGAAGTCACAACATTCTCCGCCCAAAAAAAAGATGGAAAAAAAAAAGAAAAATAGAAAACCCCGGGGGAAAAAAAAGTTTTGCTATACGGTTTTGTTTGGTTGGATTCATCGATCTATTTTATTCAGTCGAAAATCAAATTGGCAAAATAAGAAGAAGAAAAAAAACGCCCCCCTCCCCCAAAAAGGAAAAGAACGAGAGAAAAAAAAAACATCTTTATTATTCACTGCAGTTTTTTTTGAGTCGTCTAGGATACAACTCTCTTTGTAGGAAGAAGGAAACACGTTTCTCAAACCTTTCGATCAATTTATCAAAGAGTAGCACAAGTCTCGAGGTTAGAACTCATGAACTACTTGTATAGAATAAAACTATGATTATATATATATATGTATGTATGCCTTCGCCATCGTAAGAAGACCCCCGAAAGCTGACCAGCACGCCGCCATCTTCGCGCAGCTTCTTATTATTGCCTCTGCTTATGAAGAGCAGCAAGGGGTGGGGGAGGGGGGGTTGTGTTCCGAATCTGAGTCACTTACGACGTTGCCTTTGGATTGCGTTGTGCAAGGTTGCCTCCTTTACCAAAGGAGGGTGGCTCGTCCCGAGGGAGGGTATGGATTGGATCGCGAAACTTCTTGGCTGGCCGACAGGTCTGTTCCGGTGCGTCGACACTTCGCTCGCAAGCAAACGAACGAGCGAACGAACAAACAATCAATCAAACAATCAAACAAACGGGCGACGGTTGACGTCTACGGAAGGGGGTGGGAGGGAGAAAGAAGGAGCGTCCAAAGTGTCGGGGGAGTTGGGCGTTCTTTTATTCCTAGCCGCGCCGAAGGATTTGCGTTGGCTTTGGGGTTTGAGAATGCGAGACCTGCGACGGCGCGAAGAGAGGATGGATGCCTCGGAGCGTTGGGGCGGGAGCGGTGCTTTCGCGCAAAGAAGTCGCAGTGCGTAGCCGCAAGGGATCCTGCGTGAACTGCAGCGGCGGCTGGGAGGTATTCTTAGGTATTCTTAGGTATTCTTAGCTATTCTTTCTTTGCGGCCGACTCTGGAGGGAAGAGTGGAGTGAGTTGGGACGAGAGCTAGCAGTAGTGTTTCCTGCGTTGGGTAGGTCGCTATCGAGAGACTCTTTTTTTAGCAGCCGCGGAGGGAGGACGGAGATGGGATGGGGAGAGGCGAGGGGACGGGGACGGTGGTGGTGCTGTGGGTGAGGAGAAGAGATTGACAGAGGAAGCAGCAGGAGCAGGATAATTTAAGAGTGAAGGGGGCTCCAATATGTCTTATATGAGTGATTACATGCCAGCCAGACAGGGGAGATCTTCGTCTGGCCTGGGTCCTGGGAAGACGATGGATGGAAGGGCATGGGCTTGACCGTGGTGACGGGCTAGGGGAAGCCGGGAGGGAGGAAAAAGAACAGCCAGAAGAAGACGAGAGACGAGTCGAAATGAGCATCCGTACTGCCCGAAGGAGCAGTAATTACAGTAATAATCATAATAATCGTAATAATAATAATAATAATAGTAGTAATAATAATAATAATAATAATAATAATCATAATAATCATAATAATCATAATCATAATCATAATCATAATCATCATAGCCATGATGGATCATTCTACAGCTCCCTGATCGACTTAGGCGAGGCGACAAAAAGCAAGGTGGCCCAAAAGGGGGCAGCCGTGGCTCAGGGCATTTGAGATTACCCAAAGAATCATAATGCCTAATTCATTCCTTGTTTGACATGGCGCCAAGCGGCGGATGTCTGGTTTGCCCCTGGGAACGAACCCCCTTGATCTGATACCTCATTTGGGCCCAGATGATTCTCGTATGGAGCCAACCAAACAAACAAACAAACAGACAGACAGACAGACAGACAGACAGACAACGGAGGCACTGAAGCGCTTCAGCCAAAACGACTTGGCGTCAGTTGGTGGGTGGCCGGGTCGTCAGGTAAACTTGGTACAGCACATCATGATGGCAAACATAACATAACATCCCTCC
>NCSK02000268.1:0-39472 GCA_002276475.2 Chlorociboria aeruginascens | reverse complement strand
CAGTAGAATGAACTTCGGGCATTGTGTCAAGCCAGTATCTACCATTTAACCAAAAAAAGAAAAGCAAAGAGAATTAATATAATCCCCCCCTCCCTCCCCCCCAATAAAATTAAACAAATCCAAGGATCCGTACCCCATCTACCACTTCCCTCCACAATCACCATATTTCAGTACCCTAATCTAGGTTTTCCAAAGCCCATCTTCGAAGTTCTCACCAAATAACATAAAGCATTTATATTTCTAAATCCTGCCCGCCTTACCTACATGATAAAACCATATCGGGCAGGAAAAAAAATCCAAACTTGGGAATAGACTCGATTCAAATCTTGACATAAAGAGAGTAGAGCTTTAGATGCATTAAGCGAATGAGAGCAAATGAGGTGCGTTATAGATTGAGGGGTTATTTATTAAGAAGAAGAAGGAACTAGGTAGATAACTAAAAAGAAGAAAATACAAAGCTAGGACATTGTAAAATTTAGCTGAAGCTAAGTGTATATATCTAATAATTCGATTCATAAAACATAGACCCCTCTATAAAAAACATACCTCCCTATCCCGCATCTCTTAAAGGAAAAGCCATAATATTAGTCCACGAAATGTGATAATATAACTTAACTTGGGTTTATCGAGACGAAAAGCATAAAAAGTGCATATATCTAAAAGATATGTAATTCTGATATAGCACAGATTGGCGTGACACCTATCCAAACCTGAAAGTAAGCACAATCAAAGCTCCAGTGCAAATAGATGCCCACTCCAAAACCAGATCCCTTAACTCCTAAGCAGCGCCGAGCTCACTCTCTCGTTATGCATACCTAGTTCATCTCTCACATAATAGCACAACCCTTCTCTCTATCTAGTTGTTGTTGCTGTGTTAAACCTGTGCCCGTATTCCTCCTTCCAGGAAACTGCTCTGGCCTCCCAAAAGAACTATGTCTGGATTGTTGATTCATCCTTGGACTTACGGATGAATTATTAGCACTATATACACTCTCGCTTAATCGACGTCGAGCATTAGCGTTGGAACTTGAGTTTGGATGGGCGGGATGGCTGCTAGGCGGGACGTAGGGAGTCTCCGTAGCAGCTTGTTCGTAAGTGGGAGGTGGAGCATCGACACCGGCCTCGGAATCGACTGGTCGTACAGCTGGTGCACCACTTCCTTGTCTCCGCGGAGGGATCGTGGGTCTAATTTCAGTTGGTCCCTGATTTCGACCGTTTTCACGAGGTGCATTCCCTCGTACTGGACCGTCTCGACCACCACGCTGACTGACAGGGACATGGTTACCTTGTTGTTCGATGTATTGTTGCGAAAGTTCAGTTTCTCTTCTACGTCGAGCAAGTTCTGCCCTGTGACGTTCTTCTTCTTCCTCTTGGAGTTGTAAAGCTAATGCAAGGTCATGATCTTCCTGTTCTGTTGTCGGACTGCGAGGCATGGATTCACCTCGAGAGTTCGAAGGTCCAACCGACTGAGGTAGATTTGGTCTATTCCCAGGAGCGGAAGTCCATCCCGGATTTTCAGATTGAGGCGTAGCAGGTGCACCTCCAACCACGCGGAAGTCACCAGAGAAAAATTCAGCGTTTTCGCCATTAACGTCTGTTAAGCTTTCCCAGACTACTTCTTCATGGCTAGCATATCCCATATCAGTGACAAGTTGAAGCAGCTGTAGAGTGTCAGGGTGGCGATATAAGGTTGAGAAGTGATCATTCCGAAAGAAGATTGCTACTGCACCAGGTGCAAGAGAATATGTAATCGTCTTCAAGCCAAAAGGAGTGAGTTGAGTTGCTGCTGAAGCGAAGAATGCTTTAATCGTCGCAATATCTTCCAAGGTTGCCTGCTCTTCAAAACCAAGGCCCTCTCGCTGTAATTTATCTTCCAATTCTTCTTCGCGGAACATCAGATTCTGAGCATCTTCATATGACTTTGCTGATCTGAAGAGTGCAATGTATGCTGGAGAATCTTTTGGTGGAAGCCAACCATGAATTAATGGAACTGAAAATGTGCTGTAAAGTTTCATCTCCCGTGTATCTTCAAAAGTGCCTGGTAGGTCTTCCTCTCTCCCTGATGGATGTATGTGCGACATAGAGTTTCGAGGGTCGTTTGATGAATTTGGAGGAGATGCAAAGAATCGAGGATTGACATTCATACCCGTATGCAGAGTTACGAGGAATTGATAGAGGTCAGAGACATCTGGTAGCTCTTGTGCTGCATGACCACGTCTACCAGACATTAGTTCGTCAAATACTGCATCAAGAAGCAGTCCAAGGCTGACTTGCTCACGCGAGCGTAATGTTTCCACCAAAGCTGTCTCAACGTTGGCAGGAGTTGAAAGGGTCAAAGCGTTAACAAGAGCGAGAAGCGGACATGGCCCATTCGCGTTTTGTACCAGGATAGGGGAGATTCGAGGATTCTTAATAGCAGTAGCATCATACCATGTAATTTTCTTTATTTCGTAAGTTTCCTTCCTCTGCTTTCTAGTATTGGAATTTAGATTATCCACGGCAGAAGAAGTGCTTCTGTTAGCATCCGAAATAGTAGGTCTTGGCGGTTGAGCGAGGGAATGTTCTTCTGATGTTCGAGGAGGTAGTTCAGGAGGATTTTCTGTCTTGGGGAATGTTTCAATTACTGCCCCACTACCATTTACAACTCCACTATCTTGATCATTCCCAGGAAGCGGCTCATGGTCGATTAAGTTCCATCCTTCTGCTTGAGTTCGAAATGGATTCGTGGAGGTCTTGGGTTTAATCTGGGCATTACCCCAAGCATCTTGTTCATCTCGTAATTGTTGGGACTCTTGTGTGGGCGGAGGTGTCGCATGCCTTGAGGAATCGGAGCCATCTTCGTCCCAAGCAGGAGATTCGGGTTCCTCGATCAAAGCTCCATTTTTGGGTATTTCAGTCCACACCGAAGGTGGAGGTGGTGGGGGAGCTTTGGTGGGTTCAGAAGTTGACCAGACTTCATTCCCCGAATCTTGGGGATTAAACGAGGGTATTTGAGGGCGTTCGGGTGCCTTTTCGTTAGCTCGTGGCTGCCATGGATTTGATTCTTGTTCTGCGAGGTACAGATTTGTAAATTTCTCGGTAGGAGCAGCATCTAAATATTATGAGCTTTAACAACGCTAGAGGAATGAATTTATATACCCATTTCAGCTGGTGGTGGTGGGGGTGGAGCCAGAGATGGTTGAGCTGGTCCCCCTGCAAAGCCTTCCCAGGCATCTGCGCTACTCTCCTTTCCATCCGTCTGTGTATCTTTTATCTTTTGTAAATACGGGTTCGTCACCGCTGGAACTGGTCGAAGCAATTCTTGTGAGCTACGTGGTGAATATCCCGGCGGGCCGACTCTCAGTGAGTCTGGGAGATTGGTCAAAGCAGCTCTACTTGAACGCGGTTGCAGAAGTTCATTATTTGAATCTGGTTTCTCATGTGCCCATGCTGTCGCGCTATTCGACTCGGAATCTGTCGCTGATTGAAAGTCTTGACGAGCATTTTGCATTGAGAAAGATGGAGCAGGTTCCGTGGTGATGGGAGTGACGGGATATGGCGTAGTATTCGGAGTGGTGCGTTGAGGACCTGTATTTACCGCTACAGGCTTCCTGGTGACCATGCTAACCATCGTCGCTGGTTTCCCTCGGACGATGCTGCGTCGTCGAGGTCGAGGTCGAGTCCAGATGCCTAATTCAGTGGCGGGGCAAGGGAAGTGGGGAAGGATTGCTTCGAGATATTATCATTTCCGGCTGGACTAAGTCGGAGGGTAAATAGTAGTCAATATGAGTTATCCCGATTCTTTTTTGACTCTTAAAAGAATGTGTTTGGGGAAGAATGGCTTCAGACGTGCCAAAAGCGCGATGATGTCTGACGGGCAAAAGCTTGGAAGTCCGATCTATCGATAAGGTTAGTTATTACTAAGGTTACCCAGCCACAACAGCGGGATTTATGTCTTAAAAAATAAGAGTAAAAGAAAGTAAAACGAACCTAACTTAATTAGAAATCTTATTGCAATGAATGAATGTCTTGTTGTTTATAAAAGGCAGCTCATGCAATCTGCTAATGAATAGGTTTCCCGTCGTATGCTGGTGCCTTCTTGGCTTGCGCGTCTCGCGGCGAGTTGCTGACTACCCTGGCTGGCAAGGTATACGAGCACCCTTCAAAGGATTATATATTTCAATACCAACCTTTTGAAATTTTAAGATGTTCAATAGTGCAACTAATTTGTTGTTTCTCTATCCTTTCTTTGTTTGTACTGCCTCTAGATTGGTGTTCACCGTCTTGCTTAAATTACCTAGTTTGTTGATTACAATCTCTTGCAGTTATACGTACGAGTAAAGCCATGTCGCTTACGTTACGAGTACGTATACCCTTGTATATTACGGTGATCAGGATATACAAGGCTGAAGTTTTTTCCTTTTCCTCTGCGCAAGGCTGCAAGCAAAACAAACCAAAACAAACCAAAATCATGAATCGATAATATTAAATCGAATTAATCATCCATTCACTGCATCGCCATGTTCGACTTAGTTCAACCAAATACTTGGGTAGTCTTACAGCTACCCTCAGATTCCTTAAAGGTTCTGGAAATTATCCCTAATACGTGAGTGTCGTTGCTGGTGAGCAATTTCATCCTCACCCTTCCCATCTACATACGCTATATTAACAACATCTAGAATTGTCTCTCTTGGGAAATACGGCACATTCTCAAGTAATCTAATCATTGACCGACCGTATCACATCACCTATGAAATCCTCGATCGACAACCTGGTCAAAAAGACTCGGAATTACGAGTTGTACCCGCCTCCGAAATCCACGCGGATATCATGGCGGAAGAAAATGCGACATCCACTCCCGGAACGAGCGATGGAGTCATTAAAGGAGGTGACGGAGAGGAATTTCAACTGCTCGGTGAGAACGGTGAAGTGCTTCGTCGTTCCAATCGCGAAACGATAGATGATTCTGCGCGGCAAACCCTTTCTATGGAAGAGATTGAGATTCTCAAACGAGAAGGCACTGGAGCTGGAAAAGAAATCATCGCAAAATTAATGCTGTCACATACGGGACTAGATCAAAAAACCACTTTCTCATTAGCGAAATATAAACTCACCAAAACGAAGAAGTATTTGCGGAGGTTTACTATTCTGCCATTAGATGTACCGATGTTAGCGCATTGGATGATGGAAGAGAAGGACTCGAATAAGATTTTAGAAATGAGAGAGGAGATGCTGGCTTTGCTTGGGAGTTGGGGCAATGTTCATCATGCAGCTGATCCAGCGGCTACGGATCTGCAGGATACGAGTCGAGGGGGGAGGTGGTTAGTTGTCGATGAGACGGGAGGATTACTGGTGGCCGCTATTGCGGAAAGAATGGGAATACTCTATCCAGAAGAGGATGCCGAAACAGACGCAGAGAATGAAGAGAGATCTCATCCAACAGTTCAAGAAAATATCCCCTTCGCGGCGACGAATACCATAACCCTCATCCACGCAAACCAACAAGCGAATCTCTCCCTTTTAAAATACTTTTCCTTCACCCCAGACAATACAACACCCTCACACCCGCTCTCCTCCCATCTCCTCACTCTGACCTGGCTGCAGCTCGTCTCCCCTGATCTCGACACCACCCTCTCCAACCCACCCCCCTCACACACCCCCACCGAGCTCTCATCCATGAAACCCAACAAGCGAGGAACATACTATCGCAAACGCCGGCGCTTTCTCCGCACACAACACGTTATAAAGTCCACGCTTTCCGGCGATTTCACCGGTCTCCTAATCGCATCCTCCATGGACCCCATCTCCGTATTACAACACACAATTCCCCTCCTCCGCGGCGGTGCCCCCATATCCATCTACTCACCAACCATCGAGCCACTTTCGCAGCTCGCAGATCTATACTCCACCTCGCGACGAACGGCATTTATCCAATCCCCGCCCGCCGAGCTTTCAGATCCAAATCTCACGAATGCCGAAATCGCTAAATGGCCCGGCAACGAAGATTTCCCCTTAAATCCTACGTTGTTGCTTAATGCGTCAGTGCAGACGGCTAGAGTTAAAGAATGGCAGGTTTTGCCAGGACGCACGCATCCTCTGATGACGGGGAAAGGTGGCGCCGAAGGCTATTTATTTACGGGTGTTAGGGTAGTGCCTGCTAGGGGAAGGGTGGAAGCTAGAGGAAACTATAAGAGGAGGAAGGAGGGTGTAGGCGTTGTTAATACTGATAGTAATGATGGGGTTGTGAAGAAGAATATAAAGAATGAGAATGAGAATGAGAATGAGAATGAGAATGAGAATGAGAATGAGAATGAGAATGAGAACGGGGATGCGGATATAAAGATGGAAAATACCGAAGCGGTTGAAAGCACTAGTAATGTACTTGCACAACCTATAGAATCATAGGGTGATCATAGAATCAATCACAACCACCATCCACCATTTCCTCTGCCCCTCAAGCCCCATTCCCTTCTCCTTTCCTCTCCACCCATAACACCCCTCCAACTTCCCCCAAGAATCACAAACTCTTCCCCATAAACTTCCTCTTCGTGAAGCTCAACCACCATTTACTCGGCCTGCCATCACCACCCTCCTCATAAATCCTCGCGAGTAACCTCCCTGCCAACTCCTGCCTCACCTGGCTCAAATACTGCCTTAACGTCTCGGCTTCCTGTCTGTCGCGCGGGCCCTCAAACATCTGGTTCAATGGGAACCCAGGATCGCCAGGGATAGCAAAGTTGGAGTCCAGGGCTATGGATTGGATTTCCTTTTGGGCTTCTCTTTTGCGGTTTTTCCCCGTGTTAGCAATCGCTCTCATCTAATGATTTCTAATCTTCACCACACCCTATCCCCCAAAAACCAAAACCAGAAACAAAACTCACCTGGCACTCATCCCCGTCCTCACTTTTCCCAAACACTCACTAATCCACAAGATCCCATAGATCAACAACCGGTCCGCCGGACCCCTGATCTCAAAATTGCGGAAAAATGTGTTTGCCCGGAACAAGTCGAGCACCTCGTCCAACGCATCGAAGCTTTCGGAATCCGGGTCTGGGGACCGGGAGGCCGGCAGTGAAGGATCGAAGGGGAGTGTGTAGGCGGGCCCGCGTACTTTGGTGCGTAGGGGCAGGAGGGGGAAGTTCCCGATTAGGTGCGCGGGGGCCTCGTCGTTGAATATGCTGTTGTAGGCCTGCGTTGGTTTTTGTTAGCTTAGATTTGTGGTATTGGAGGGGAAGAGAATTACGGGCATGGTTGCGATGGTTGGTGGTGAGGTTGAAGATAGATAGGTGGTGGTGGGGTTGAGTTGAAGTTGACGTTCAATAATTACTACCTGAGGCCGCGAGAATCAAGCTAATATAAATGATCTTCAACTTTATTTCCACCTCGTTTGTTTATTGACGTGGGATTTCAAGTGTGGAAGTTGGGTTGGGTTTTATAAGGCAAGGCTTCCTATGTTGCTTATGTGTAATAAACATCAAGTTCTGTGTTCTTGCGCTCTATCTATTGCTGCTGATTCCTCGCGCTGCTCTTAGACTGAGCCCAAGTTCAAGGAAGTGAGGCTGGACTCGATGCCACCGGTAACTCCCTTGATAGTGGTGTCCGACAGCATATCTCCACTGGATATAAAACGGACAAATTAGTAAAATATAACCAGAGATTCAATCCGTGGATTCCTGTGATTACATCGATGGAGTATTTGTGAATAGGGAATCATTAGATTTTGAAAACATAATAAGGACTTCTTCATAATCGAACTGATACTCGCAGTCATTATTAGTTCCATCCATTATCAATCCTCGTATCAAAATAAGAAAACACAATCCCACACTAACCCTCAGCAACATGAACTTCAACCGTGCCCGTCCCAGTATCCTGATCCTTAATATACACCAAGTCCAAAATCCCATCACGGTTGTAATCCACAAGAGAAAACGGCCCATTACTCTCCTCTGAAAACGTAGTCCCCACCTCCAAAATCCTAGATTGATAAGTCGATGCACCACTCGCAACATGCACTTCCACGGACCCCGTCCCCGTACTGGACGTCTTGATGAAAACCAGATCGGGCCGCACAGTATGGGTATAATGCGCCAAAGCCCACACGCCATCTGTCTCGGGATAGAACGTCGTACCCGTCTCCAAAATCCTCTGTCTATAAGACGAACTGCCAGAGGCAACATGAACCTCCACCGTGCCGGTGCCTGTATTACTCGTCTTAATGAACACCAGATCCAGAACCCCATCCCCATCAAAATCAATCATCTGCCACGTCCCATCATCTTCCTCTGCAAACGTCGTGCCAACCTCCAACGTCCGACTCTGGTATTGAGATCTTCCAGACGCAATATGCACCTCTACCGAATCCGTCCCCGTGTTCCTCGTCTTCATATAGACAAGATCCGGCAAGTTTCCTGAGGCTGCAGCCGCCATCTGCCACACCCCATTCTCCTCCTCCACAAACGTCGTCCCGACCTCTAAGATCCTCGTCTGAAAGCTGGAGTCCGCACTCGCGATATGCACTTCAATCCTCCCCGTCCCGGTATTCCGTGTTTTGATAAACACCAGATCTGGGATCCCATCACCGGTGCAGTCGATCAGTTGCCAGACGCCATCTTGTTCCTCTGCAAACGTGGTCCCGGATTCGAAAATTCGCGTCTCGTAGGGCCCGGTTGTGCTTGCTGTTGAGACTGCCGGCGTGATCTCAGACAGCGGTTTCTCAATCGATGTTGCCCAGTCCAGAGCGCTGAAGAAAAGAGCGACAATGAAGAGTGTGGAGTTGAACATCGTGCTGGTGCCTAAAATATATATGTCTTCCAATGATTGAATAAATAAACCCAAAATGAGTGCTGGCTGAGGTAGATGTGGTGGTGTATTTCTAAGGACAGAACCGATCACGATGCAATTCAATTCATCGTTCTCGTATTTTCAGCTGCTAAACTCCTCACACAACAGCTTTTAATGTACCACTGAAAGAGTCAGAGGGCCTCCTTTGCGAGGTGAGGTTGTTGATGGCGGCAAACTTTGCCACCGCATCCTTCGCGCCTCCGCAATATTTTATTGCACAGGGGTTCGTTGAAACACAGAAACCAATAATAATACAAGTAAATAAAAAATTTCACTCGCCATTCACCACTTAAAGCAATGCCACCACATTTTGTTTGTATCGTAGCACCGCATCGTGCCGTTTCCTAACGGTCCTATTGATGGAATACAACATTAAAGAACGATCAAGGGATCTAGGCACTGGAATATTAAGAATATCAGAATATCAGAATATTAGAAGTGGAGCTTATTATGAGCTTTTATTTTTTATATTTTTAAAGTTTTGAAATCAGAAAGTTAAATTTCAAAATTAATCAATACATCAAGATTTGAATATATTGCTTTAATTAGACTTCCTCTTCGTGGTCGAACTCTTTTCTTGTTTAGTTAAGAACATTCACAAACAAAATAAACATGAACTACAAAATACTTAGCCTTGTCAATGGCTTTTATGGTAAAATCATCCAACTTAGAACGTGCGCTACTTTTGCCAGTTGGATCAGGATCACCAGATTACTGTGGCATTGAAGCCCACCTCTTGTGTAATCCACAAGCGCATTGCCTCGAAGGTGATTCTCCAAGGCCATATTAGCACCGCGCTGACTTTTATGTCTAATAATAGTGTCTACCTAAGAAGACTTCGATTTTTTGCCGGCCAACTCACTCACTGCCGGGAACTGGTGATTCCAGTGTGGAACAGCACTCTCAGCAGCGTCAACCAACCACCTAGCTAGAACACTTCGATTCGTAAATATGGACCAACCTGGAGCGCCAATAGGTCCGGCATACGCTTCCCCTTCCCCTTGCTCACGATCAACGGACCACGCGTCACTAGAACCCGGAATGTTTCCAACGCGGTGCACAGCCCACTCAATATCGTTGGCCGTCTGCTCGTTCTCGAAAATCTTTTGGATAGCGATGATGTTATGATACATACCTGGCGCAAAAATGCTCGTTATCCATGCCCCGAGGAATCGAATGAAGGAGCCGTGGTCCTCGGCCTGGTAAATGTATATTGTGCCCATAGCATAGATGCGTCGCACATCATGCTCTTTCATCAGCCCAACAATCGTGCGGTAGTAGTCCGCATATTCGGTGTTCTTAGGTTGGCGGATGGTGGTAGGGCCGAGGAGTGAGATCATAACTCGACATTTGGAAACAGCCGCAGAGAGCAACTCGCGCTGGCCAAGCTCCCCTTTGACAGCCTATTGCATCTCAGCTCTTATCATACCGCACGCGGGACTAGTAGTGGGAGATAGCCTAAATTGTACCTCAAGCAAGGGATTAGATGCTAGATCTTCGGGGAGCTTAGACGGATATCGAGCGTAGATCAAGCTTGGAAGTTTGCGGTGAAGGAGCTAGCGGACAAGACAAATTCCTGATGGCCCTGTTCCGCCAAGGACAAGGATACTATCGCCAGGCATTCCGTTCATTCACAATATCTGGAATTAGGAGGAGATGCGTTTATAGATCTGAAATCCTAGAAGCGAGAGTGACGTCTATCATTATCACGTGACTATTTGCAATAAGTTTTCGCCTCCGCCTAAGACAGTAATATAGAGATAATAAAATACTCATTTTCAGCTTCCCAGGTACAAAAGAACGTCTTTATGAAATGTAGGATTCCTAACACATTAAGATACAGCACACTGGTGCCCAATGCAGATAATTGATCATTTCACTGATTTTCTGCTTTGCTTCTGGCTCCATAATTGAATAATATATTTTTTTTTTCTTCTCACTAGACCATCATTACGTTGCGTCTGAATGATTCCATGTCTAACAATAGTTCGAGCTTACGAGCGAAGTGCGGTATCAATAGGAGTAGAATCAAAATTTGGTGGAACCAGTGGTAAAGATGAGCCATAGTGAGCTGGACGTAAGGACTCGCGGTTCTCAACTTTATTCTAGCTGAAGATTAAGAAAAGAGCTGATGGCGGTAAAATAGTTGTTGTTACTTCAGCTTTTTCTGGTAGCACCATCAAGGAAATTACATTCTCTAGGGATATGATCCAAAATTCCTGAAGAGATAACATAGGTCAACTGGTATTTAATATTTTGTTCAAGATCTGCATGCTTTAAGAATGCTGCAATAAAACATCGCATACATTCCAGGCCTATCTATTATGGCACTTCAAAATATCGATGTCTATTCTCCCCTCCGTGGTTACGGAACTTTGTTCTTTTCATTATAATCGTGATTGATTTCTTCAGTTGACTTTATTGTTTGTTTTTCCATCAAAAGTACTCTCGACTATGGGCAATATTACTTCAGGGATCACAGAGACAGATGCACTGTACGGCACAATAACTGTCTGTACGAATTTCTATCCAACGACTTCCGATTTTCCATCATTTCCAGACCTTTCTCCTCTGGAGCTTCTACCATCTACATTCGCCACGGTGACATCTGAGCCATTGACAATTTCTACGTTTTCCACGGTCTCTGGGGATACTTCTATGTTGTGTGCTAAGAGTGAAGGGACGATTCCAACCTTAGGACCAACCATAGCAGGTTCATCCTATATATCGGAAGAGACATCAGTAACTGTGTCGATTGACACTTTGTCACTGCAAGAAACTTCTTTCATTTTACCGACTGGTTCCTTCGGTTCCTCTTCCTCACTTAAAATCAACCCTTCGGATTCATTCACTATACCAAATATTACGTCTTTATCAGCAGAAACACTACATACGAATTTATTTCCCACGATTTCGGCAACTTCAAAATCATCCTATACGGAATCGGTTCCATCGACCATCGCCAGAATTTCATCCATTCCAACCCCGGTTCTCTCTTGTGATCCTTCACCGACCAATTTCAGAATCGGCGTGCTAGGGGGGGTGGTAGAGCAGTGGTTAGCAGAAGTTAATGTGCCAGGTGGAGATTCAGAACGATATTTTGGGTATCAAGAACTGCCCCTGGTTGCAGAAAATTCCGATGCAGCCATCTTTTCCGTGGAAAACGACTTCCTGAAATCTCGAGTACTGCTTGAAGGAACCGCAACGGACGTTTACGCAGCAGTCAGAGCATATGCCCTAGGGAATTCTGTGGTGCAGCTATTTCCATCAGCTGATATCGAGAGCGATATGCTCAATTACACAGTAACTATTGATCCCAATACTTGCCAACTTACGCTCGCAGTCCCTGGAGATACCACTGATACCACCTCCGATTGCAATGGCGTATTGGCAGTTCTGTCCCCACGACATGCCATCAGCAGAGGAAGTAACTGTACCGCCATCTCCTTATACGCCATCCCCTACACACTACCCGATCTACCGAGCCTCTCAGCCGAACCTGCACTCCCAACTGCGACTCCTGGAAGTTGTGCATTAGCCCAGAATTTCATTATCGTTGTGAGCGTTGAAGGATCTGAACCACTATATCTCTATGATCAGATTCCCACTGACGACAGCACCCTTTCCCTCACTTCCAATTCGTCCCAAAGCTTAGTCTTCTCCCTTACGAGTATGGGTCAACTTAGCTTTTCCATAACGGACGTGTTTGGAAATGACGTGACTTTGATTTCAGAGCAGGACGCCGGAAACGCTGGGAATGAAGCGATCTTTTTTACGACTTCGGCGAAATTTTCTACTCTTGATTACCAGCCTGTTGTAGCGACTCTCAACTTGGACTGTTCTCTTTCATTGCTCTTGCCACTCGACGGCGCTGAGTTCCTTGCTGTAAGTGCCCCCATGTTACGATGTTTCAGATGCTGATATTTTCACCTAGATATGTGATGGAACTATATTTTTGATGTTGAGTAACCCTGGCCCGAGTTACCCTTGCCAGCCAGCCACCATTTCTATAGTCCCTTATGCTCCTGCGACACCCACTGGGACCTTACTCCCTCCCCCTTGATTCACGAGGGAAGTATTAGTTTTTGGGGAGGATATATTTGTGTAGTTTAGCAACCATTCTGGTCTTAAAATCTTTAAATGTATTTATAGTTGGTTATTTTGAACGCTGGATTCTGAAACCTCTGCTGTCGTAAATACCGCCCCAAGTTATAATCTATCCATAACTTCCTGTACTTCGAGGAGCTGGAGATAGAGATCTACACAGATAATTAGGCATCGGGAATAAAAATAATTGGAATTGAAACAGCACGAGCATTGTCCGTAACAGGCGCCACCCTATTCTTGCTTGTCCGTGACATGAAAACGGCCGAGACAACGCTTGCTGGAATCCTAGAACCAGGTCGTGCTACACTGGTGGAGATGGACAATTGATCTTTTGCGAGCATTTGGGCGGCAGCAGTAATAATCTTCACAAATTCAAACGACCGCGTCAATATACTCATCAACAACGCCGGTATTCTAGGAATTGAGAATCGGCAGCTCACCAGTGATGGCTACGAAATACACTTCGCTACAAATCACCTTGGCTATTTCCTCCTATTCCAACTTCTCAAGCCGACTTTGCTTGCCAGCTCGACTCCCGATTTGTCATCGTCGCGTCGTCAGGCCATTGTGCTTATGGCCTTAATGAAAGTGACAACTATAATATTGAAAAAGGGGACAATGATGCTGTACGAGCGTATTGGAATTACATGGCTAACGGATTGGATCGTCGCTATGGCCACAAGGGGCTTCATGCAACGAGTCTCCACCCCGGCACCAATGATACCCATTTATCTAGACACTTAGACCCCAAATTCGCGAAGGAGTTGATGAAAGGCGAACAGTTTCCCAAGAATTTGAAGTCTGCGTAGCAGGAGCTGTGACTACGGTTCTTGCTACTGTAGGGAAAGAATGGAAGGATAGAGAAGGAAGGTATTTGGAGAATTGTGAAGAAGCGCCTTGTGGTGAAGTTAATCACGAAAGTTTTGGGACTGGATTTGTTAGATACATTTATGACCAGGCGAAGGAAGAACGCTTGTGGAGAGACTTGGTAAAGATTGTGGGAATGGAAGATGACATGTAATAGTATTGGAGTTAGTAACATTGAAGCAGAGATTTTAGCCCTCCATTTACCGGCAGATTGGCAACTCCAACGATTCTCGAGGGACAGATAAAAATTCCCATGAGGTCATATGCAAGTTGACTTATTGCATAGTGCTTGGCTCAGATTAGAATAGCGATTGACAAGGGATTCCATGAATTAAGTGCGACGACTTCGCTATAATCCGACTAGCCATATTAACTATCCTATGAAGTTTTCATCTTTGTGTTTCCTTTAGCTGTTAAAAAAGAAGCTTTTACCATCGGTCGACCTGAGAATCTGTCGGAGCACTTGATATCCTATAGTGGTCGACGAGATTGTGAAAATGGAAGCTAGATCTTCCTCACTCATCTCGGCTGCTCCCCGAGTACTTCGGTCGGGAGTTGAAAGTTAATCCGCCCCAGCAAGTAACTCCTCAACTATTGGCCGCTAAAATTAATCTCGAGTCAGGCATGCTTTCATCGTCTTGATAAATCCATCTGGAATCTTGACGGCGCCGACGCCATGTGAGGGTAAGCGATGATATGATTCTCATCGAGAATGGCCATCGCTTTCTGTAATTGAGTTGGTTGATGCTCGAACGGTGGTTTGCCGTATACCATCTTATAGAGAATACATCCTAGGCTCCAGATGTGTACACGTCAATCCCCTCTTGGTCATCTTCACTTTGGGTGAAAAGCAGCGCTTCGGGCGATACGAAGTTTGGTGTGCCGACCATGCTCCCTCGTTGAATATTCACGGTATCGTCAGGAATTGCATTTGCTATCCCAAAAAACTATGAGTTTAAGACGACCTGTAACGAGGAGAAAGTTTGCTGGCTTGAGATCTGAATGGACGATATCATAGCGATGAAATGCTGCGACCCACTCGAGCATCTCTTTCCAATAAAACTGCGTAAACGAAATATCGAATTTGGAGTCCACGTCATTCAGACGTCTGTTCAGAATCATATGGAAATCGGCTTCTCCTAGCTCCATTAACTGCGTCTTATTAATGACTTTTTAGAGAGTGAATGTAATTTGAATATTTACAATATCGTTGATTTCAGCGTCGAGAAGTTTCGCCATACGGTCAACCTCTGAGAGTTTTTCTAAGAGCTCGATCTCGGCCTTGAACCCTTTTGCCAGATGATCGTATATACCTACAAATGAACCCTTCTTCAGTGCCATGATATGAGAATTTTCTGACATCACTCGGTACACCTTACAACTGCCACCACGTCCGATATATTTTAATACCTCGTATGTCTTTCCATTGAATGTCAGTTGCGTTTTCCTTCTCTTGTATTTGAATGTAGTCATCGTTGATGCGCCCGCATTCGTAGTAGCTATGTCAAGAACAGTTATTTTGGGCGGTGGTGGAGCTGCCTTGTGGGGAGTGTTTGTCTCCCAAACAACAAGAGCTTTCGTTTACTATATTGCGGAGAAATAGTAATGTGAGCAATAGCTTTTCTGGCA
Source organism: Chlorociboria aeruginascens (assembly GCA_002276475.2). Taxonomy (NCBI): domain Eukaryota; kingdom Fungi; phylum Ascomycota; class Leotiomycetes; order Helotiales; family Chlorociboriaceae; genus Chlorociboria; species Chlorociboria aeruginascens. Next base: position 24,046 of record NCSK02000268.1, on the reverse strand, counting down.
CCCTGAGAATATTTTTCTATCGATTTTGGAGCCTTCATCGTGGGTAGAGGCTGGAGTACTTCATTTTCTTTACCCTCAGAGGTAGGACGTCGACGTCTTATATGTCTGAATTCGTTCAATTTGTCTGGGTTTCTCATACATGACCCTTTACAGCTTCTACCTCTGTATTCCAAGCCTACTGCCCCATTCTCATCAACCCCTTCCAGTAATTGACTGTTTATGTTCAGCTTGTGGTTAAGACTGAAATCTTTATTGATCCTCGTCCTAAACCTCCTCACTGGACCCCGTCAACTTGACCCTGCTATTCTCACAGTCCTAATTGTGCTTGAAGGCTCTAGTCTATTGACACTATCATCACTCTTCAATTTCCCCACTACCACTACATCCTCGTCGTTCTTAGCCCCAGCAAATTCTCCCCTCGAGCCCACACTCAGCGTCTGGGTAGATCCTCAAGTCGAGCACCCTAAGCTGTTCCCTTCAGCATTTTAACTGCGCAATTTTGAAGCAGGTGTAATGAAATCCTTTGGTGTTCTTCGATTGGATAGTGCGGCGAGTGAGGACAACTTGAAGATAATGTAGGACGTTTCGATTTTATGCGCACGATTCTCTTAGGTCCCGAATCGCCCATTTGACTCAACTGCTCGTAAAGCCCCAAGCCTTGTTTCGATAGCTTCTCTGCATCATTTTGAATGTAAGATTTCGAGGGGTATTCGCGATTGTGGTGGTATTATTTTGTAAACAAAGTATTTCTGTATACCCTTGGAGGTTTCATCCATCGTAATTATATAAAAAGTTCTTTGTTTCCAACCCTGTTAGTAGAGTTGCGATTGAATTTTCGATGGAATGTATATTTGACCTAAGAAGTTGCGACTTCCATCATCACTATGGCAACATGAAAACGCCCATCATTATTCGACCATGGAACCAAAGAGCAACGAATTGCCCCGGCTATTGTTTGGCAATAGTCTCAAGCTGCTACGTTCAATGCATTGTCCTGATATTTTGACCTCCTGTCCTGCGAAGTAACGAACGACATCAATCCCCAGATCATCACTAACTCGAGACTGCACTTACAGAAAACAAGGAGATGATATCCTATACAGCCTGTCTTTTGGGTGCATCCTCAACTAGGCTTGATCTACTGTCTCCAGAAGTCGGGAAATTAATGCCAAATAAAAACTGATCGTATTCACAGAGGCAATATTGCAGGGACAGGAAATCATTCAGTTTGTTTAAATTCATAATTTCCGACCCCTATTCTGGCATCAAGTCTTTATATCCATTGGAAGAACACTTGGTCATCCATCTCTCGAGGTATATCTCATACGCCAATGATAACATGAGCCTTTTCCAGAACCAACCTCTGAGTAGGATCATACTCTGGATACTTCACTAAAGCTCCTGATAGCGCAAAAGCTACATGCTGAGCATCAATTCTCGGATCCTCGCTCTTCTCTGAATACATGGGCTCATCCTCCTCCGGATTCAATCTCTTTCCCGGGACAGGAAGCTCACATTTATAGACGTCCTTAGATCGTCGCAGCATCAACATGAACCTGAAGGCCGCAGTACATAATTTCAATAAATGATCGCTCAGGTGTTCATTACCAGCATCTAGAATGGCCTGATCCCTATCGCATGGCAGAAGGGGACGCATGAAATTCTGTATCTTGTTGGCAGCCTGTGCCGGTCGACTACTGTTTTCTTGCGGTTGCAGGAATGAAGCACATTTCATTGTGCGGGTTCTCCACTCTGCAACGTCTGCCTCGTTAACTAGAGACCGTTAAGGAAATCCTGAATGTGAGTCAAGGGGAGGGACTGACCATCACTGGCGGTACTCAATAAAGCTTCAAATTTTACCAACCCCGTTTCCAATTCTCCATCAAGACCAAAGCAGGGCGTGCACAGAATCTCTTCACCCAAAAGCTCGAATATCATGCCTCTTGTACGATTGTTCAATCGAGTAATTGACATCTCCTTATTGAACCAAAGGTCAAAGAAGTCGCTTTCCTTCCTCGTCTGAAATTTAAATCTTGTTATATCTTGGTTGACTTCATAGAATTTAAGCACAATCTTCTGAATCATTACCCTTAGCAATACGAACTGCGCGACAATAGTGGAGTCATTAACTGCTTCACTTTCCCCACTATTGATGATGATATTTCTGAACTTGGCGACCTGTTCCTGCAATTGGCGGTTCTCGCGTTCCATCATTTCCAATCGTTCATGGCATTCTTGAACATCTCGCGAAATTGATTCAGTAGACTGGATTTGCAGCTCCATCCCTCTAATAGTGCGGATATTCTGGTTTAGCTCCTCTCTCGAAAGGGACATCTCATCTCGAAGAGTTTGGTTCTCGTCTCGAAGGGTTTGGTTCTCATCTCGAATACGCTTACCCTTTTCCTGCTGATGTTGGATCTGCATAGAGACATTTTCAGAGCCCGAGAGGCTTTTCTTTGTACTGTTCAAGATTCCACCCAACTGCATCGTTAGAAACCGAACAAGACTTTTTGGTCAGCGTACATACCGTTGATTCATATCCGTTTTTGGTGTGATGAATTGCTTGGGGGCGCGATATGAGGTCGGACCTAATTTCCCGAAAACCTTTTGAAATTGTTCGATTAACATCGGCTAGATTTTCTTTCAGCATTTGTCTGATAATTGCAATCTGATCTTGATCCCCATATATATTGGCTAGACCATCCATCGCCTGCGCTTGTGCCATTTCAGAACGTGAAGTCATTGAGCGCTTTAGGTATCCCATGCTTCCAAGTGAAAGTCTGCTCTCGATGCTTCCCTGAGTCCTGATGAATTCAGATGGTACGAGAGAGTAGGACTTTATGCAATTTAGGCAACCGTCTCTTATCAAGGTATATTACATGTCGTTTTGAGGCTTGTGCATGTCTCGTTTGCCTTCAAATTTTGTGCTTCTGGGCAAGGATTCCGCTTGTCGCTTCAAGCGCCATTTTTACGCATCATTATCATTGGCTCTTGCCACCCAACTCGTCATCTTGCAGCGTGAGGTTTCAGATGTTAATCGACTTACTGGCAGCGTGGCTTGTGAGAGAATATAGGGGCAATTGAATATTACACGGGAGATAAGATAGGCAGAAAAGGCACTTGACTTGAAGCGGGAGCCATGGCCATGAATATGCAATTCCATGTAGGAAAATGTGATACTTATGTAGTAGGAAAGTCGATCAGTACTGGTTGCCTAGCGGCTGCTTTTCCAAGGAACTGGTGAGGCCTGTGTTCAAATTCTGGTTCGCAAACTTCTCCCCCCTTGCATTCGTTTAATTTAAACCTATGGTGAAGAGACAACATGAGCAAAGCAATCAGCACAGAAGACGACACAATGAATTCCGATTCAACTTCAGCGAAGAAGCGACGTACCTCGGCCAATCGACCATCCCTTCGAAAAAAGAGTCTGACTACAATCAGTGAGCTAACAGTCCATCAATCCGAAGATCAACTTATTATCAGGTTAGATTTTAGCACTACTTTCAGTGGCATCGCATATGCATTTGCACATAATAGGAAACCAGATTTAGTTTGTATTGTGGACTGGTTTAGTATTTTCACCAACGATCTTCTCATTATCGATGAGGCTGGTGGTGGAATGGTCGATTTAATCTCCTATGAGATCACCAGCCTCAAACCACACTTGCCCTAAAGGAAGTGGTTCCCAGCAAAGGCAATCAACATTTTCACTATAGTCCAATATCTTTTAGCGTGTTAATGAGATATAGGGCTCCTTGGGACTCAAAAAGTGTTTCGAATCTGCAGTAAGACACATAGTGGGTGACGACCAATATTCGTATCTCTGTAAAACAATTTGATCGGTCGATTAAAACAGTATTTCGAGGGGATCCCGAAGAAGATTATTATGTCAATTTCCCAATAGTAAATCTCAAAGATGACAAGGGAAATAAGCTTGTGTCGAACTATTGGAATACGAAATGCTATATTTCTATTTTTGTCTTTGAAAGTACTCGTTCTGTTTACTTGGTTTGTTGTAGGGACGATGTGAAAGAATTTTAGACCCTTTGATCTTAGACATTGAGAGATTGGTGGAGGATCAGGTCAATCTGATTACCTTGAAATGGGTGCCCGATGGACATCCACATGCACAAGAAATCAAGGTAAGACTACTCGTGGACTTACTGACCATTCTTAGGCCCATTTTATTGGTTGGTCCAAGTGAATATCTAAAGAGGCGCCTTTTAAAAAACTATCCCAACATCCAAGTTATCCAACCGTACTATGCATGGTCCGCTATCGTCAAGTAGGTAATTACTCTGCAGCCTCCAAGAAATCATAGTAATTCAAACCCAGAGGTGCTATACTCAGTGTTCCTCCACAAGAAGCAGCAAGTGCATCTACCCAAGCAACAAAACATTATACAGTTGCTATAACGAAAGCTTTCGACAAGAGAGACAAAGGGTAGCCAAAAAATACGATGGCTATGAAGGAACGCAAATGCAAGCGTGTAAGTTTCTCCTAATGCATCTCGCCAAACTTCATGTAAAGTTACTTACACCATACAGTCGAAATCCAACACCCCTCCCACTTATCCGTCAGTTCCTAATTATATAAAACAAATTGCCTCTTCACAACGGATTTGGGAAATGTGGACAAACAGGATTGGATGGAGCCGCTTAATATGATGTCGTTTATGACATAGCGATTACGATTGCGCCAGTACTTTTAAAGCTTCGTTAGAGGTTAATAGCGAGGAAATGGGATGTGTAGATGCGATTTATGACTGAGTGGTCAGGTTGGAAGAAAGCCAAGGTTTGAATGAAAAGAAATCCGAAGTGCGTTCTGCTTTGTCACAGTAAAGTATCTAGTAGATAGAAGTTTTTATATCTATTAAAAGCTTTGCTATAATCGAGCTCATAAATTACATTATGGAGACATATTAATATATAGTTTCATCTTTCAACTTTCATCTTTTACTAACCACCCCTAACCTTATAATATTCATTTGATATCCGCCGCCCATCATTAGAATCCATTAGAATCCATTGCTCCCCAAGAAATTTATAATGACTTCAAAAGAACCAGTCGCATTCAGCTACCAAATCCCCATTATTAGTTGTTTCCGTTGAAAACAGAGATTGAAAGGTCGTCTTACAGAGAGGTTTATCGCATGTCCCGCCCCAGGCTGCGAGTATGTAACCACATTCTTCGAGGCCGGGAACGCGTTCAAAGCACCTGGTTCTAGAATTCCTGGACAATACCCGCCACAGAATATAAAGTCGTGTTCACCGCTAGTTGATCGTTAGCATTGAGCAGCTTGCAGCTTCTCCGTCTTAAGATGTCTGACTGACCTGATGACCTAAAATTCTTATTAGTCTCTTTCTATCTCAATTTCCGAGTACGGTTTCCCAATAGAATAGAAGAGAAGTGCACATACAAAGATGGGCCCCTCAAAATGAGGTGCTGAAGAATTCGTAAGCTCCAGCGAGATGGTCTCCATGACTGCAAACGGGTTCTTGGTTTCTTCGGCATATGCCACGACATGGGGATCATAGAATGGGGCGCTGAAAAATCTGCGCTGTGGTTAGCCGAAGCCTCGAGCCCGGTGAGGCTGGAGAAGTTGAGTAAAGTATTATACATACACATTTATATTCGAAAAAATATCAATCCAAGTCAGATACCCGCTATCTAATCCTCCCCATTTACTCGGCGATGCCAACCGCGCGAGTCGAGGCTGCAACGCCTCATATGTCACTGCGATACTTGGCGCTTCGTACCCGATGCCAGTCAAGACTGCCCCGTCGATGATATTCGGGTTTAGTGTCAAGAGACCATTCGAGACGACGCTGCCAAAGCTATGTCCGATCAATATCACGTTTCTGGGCGTGGTGCCGATTTTTCCTGCGCGCAGTGCGAGGACTAGTTGTTCGAGGGCGGCGACTTGCACGGAGACCTGGGAGATGTAGCCGGAGACTCTGCGCACGTCAGGGGGTGGGATGGGGAGGTAAGAGGGGAGAGGGGGACTTACTTTGAGGATTTTCCGAGACCGAGTCTATCGTAGTAGAAAATCGAATAGCCTTTCGTGGTGGCGAAATCTACAAAACTGTAGTTCTGGGGTTGGATCGCGGGATCCCAGTATCTGTTGTATTTTTCCATGAGCATATTTCCTCAAAGGAGTACAGATGAGGATGGGAGGGCAAAAGGGTAAGAGGTAGCTATTTACGATCTATCGAATCCAATCCCATGCGTAGCAAGCAACACATTTCCATTTCCCCCATTAGCAGGCGCGCAGTAAGTCCCCGAAATCTCATATCCAGCAGTCTGGACTTCGGTCTCGGATGCAGGATTCACAGTTGCATTGGAGACCCGGCTTCCGACTTGGGTGTTGAAGGCTGCGAGGTCGTAGTTCGTGTTGAATTGGGGGAGGCCCCAGATGTAGTTTTGGGATGTGAGGTTTAGGGGAATGGTGTATTCGCGGCATGTTTTGGAGGAGGTACTAGTAGGAGCCCCGAGGGTAAGATGGGTGAGAAGGAGGGTGAGAGTGAGGATGGGAATCATTGTTGGATACGGAGAAGTATTATGGATGTTTGATGATGTTGGGGATAGACATTTTCGATTGTTTATATATATAAACCATTTTCTTCGAAATTTCTCATTCCAAATTGTCATTACAACCCGTGCCGAAATCCGTGTTTACAGACAAACACAGTCATCAACTTGCACGTAATTTGCCTCCAAAACCATTACTTTGAGGAAAAACTTGAGAGGTTGATGCCGATGCTGATGCCGATGGTGAAGCTGATGCTGACAAACTCCAGGAACCCTCACCCAGACTTCGGGAAGAGGTGCGGCACTGCGGAGGCCCACCTTCGACCCCTATCAAACACTGTTTTGATTCTCTCCTGATAGATAAATCATTTCAGGGCGGAGATACCAGGAATGTCGCATATTTTTATATCCTAACTAGCCGAAGAAAAAGTCGGATATATCTGGTCTGGGCTGTTGGAAGTTTCCCAAACATTAAAGCAAATTTCATAGAGATCAAAACGGAAAGAAAAGAAAACATCCGATTGTTTTCTAATACTGTACTCTAATACTGGTTTGCATTTAATATTTGCATTTGTATTCCTTCCAAATACTTGTTGCCAATACATCATGCGGCATGACTACAGACTTGGGTTCGCGATCGGAGTAAGTTTTCCGAGCGAGCATGTCCAGTAAGCAAGTGATCGATATTGTACCTTGCAGATTTCCAGTGCAGGGTCATCTGTTATCAAATATTAAGGCTCTAGTAAGGGATTTCCCGTCGGCCGTCAAATTGGGGTTGAGGCATCCCCAAGACCAACGTAATGCAATGCTTAACCCCGGATACCAGTCCGGGAGCTGCCTTGCCTAAAATCTCACAATCGGCGACGTCACTGAGGGTAGTTTCCGACGTTGGAAATCGACAATGTGTCAGATGGAGTCGACAATATTCATGCTAAGACTTTGATTTCCTTGGAGTGTATGTTGAGTGGCCCTAAAGGTCAACGATTCAGTGTTATGCCCGCTTTCTTTTTCATAGTTAGGTGCGAGGTTGTTGCAGACTCGATAATCGATATACTGTATTGTAGATCGAGTATGCTTCTCTCAGGCCTATGCCTATGCCTAGTATATTTCGATATCAAAATGGTTCGAGAAATTATTATCCTCGGGATCTGAGGAATGTTGAATGTGTCAGCGATGAAGTAAATACCTGCATCATTTCTGCAGCCGCAACAGCCTACGATCTCATCCTTACAAATAGATAGATCCAGTAGAATATATTCCACGTGTCAATGACATTAACCATGGCATATACAGGGGACAACGCCAGGAGGAACATAACTTGCAGATGTGGCCCACAACCCTGCAGCTCCGGAGTTCCCTAGGCTCTTAATCGAGGCTATCACGAGTGCAGACATCCAGTCAATGGCGGGCCGAATAATATTTGGTGGGCATTTTAGTTCTATGATATTGTCAGATGGGGCTGATCGGATCAGTGTCGTTAGGGAGTTGTTGACCATTTATACCAGGAATGTCCTAGCCATGTATGCCGGGGGATCGACTATTATCAAGAGTTTGGCTCCCTGAAAGAGATGCGAGTAGTGGCGAGTAGTGGCTTCCAGTCCATTCCTATCTTTTTTTTCGTGAAATTTATTTGATTGCAACTCAATATCCTTGTTGTCGTCAACGTTGAATATCATATTATGTGGGTTCTTAACTTTGTGAGCGAAATGATAGCGAACAATTTTTCTTCTAGTTGACAAGATGAACATTCTCTTTCTCTGCTTAGGCTAAAATATGAAAATAATCTACATACCCAATAAATTAGTAAAGATTATCTTAGAGGCCATAGCGAACTGTCGCAAAAATCAAATTACTGCTTGAGAGCCACTCGTTTTGCCTGCTCAAACCCCTTCCACTGTGTCTGTTCCATTTGCGGGCAGTAGGCTATGGAATACGCAGATAGTAGCATTGATTCTACTTCCTAATTCGTGACTTGCTTTCTTCTCAGCATCGTAGTTCAAACTCGAGATTTAGGAGGCATGAGGTTGGACTCTGTCGAAACTTGGGCACTATACCTGTAACGAATCAAAGGATAATCGGGGTCTCGAATTTTTAGAGGATGGTAATTTGTTCAATATGAATAATCATTTGTCAAATGAGACTGAGTTTCTAGCTCATGTGATGCAGCATGAGAGAAAGATTCTTGCCCTACCTACCTAGGTAGGAGTAGCTTGCTTATACACCGAGTGATTGTCGTATATATCGCGAGGGTATGTCGTAGTTTCAATTTCTCTGTTATCAGATTGATTCTCCCTAAGAGCTAGAGGATTGAATCGCAATTGGGAATTGTTTCAGTTCTTTCGCTCATATCTGATGTTGTGGACGAGAAATTCCCTAGATGTAGATGTAGAAGAATTGAAGGCAATGTCCATTGATGCCTGGCTAGTGAGGCGTGAACACTTTACGCGACTTCACCCAAAAGAACGCGTCTCACGAAGACCGTCTTCTTTCCTTCCAAAATCCAGCAAATTGATACAATCTCCAAGATGTCCGACTACGAAGATGATATGGATGTGGATGCACCTCCAGCACGTAATGAGATTATGTTCAGCTCCGACAACACTAATTCAAAAGGTAAAAGAAGTGCGGCAAATCTCCCCGTCGAAGCAGAAGACAGTCTGCCCTGGTACGTGAGTTGAGTGCAATTTGTGGCAGATATTATACTGATCCGTGCTGCATAGGGTTGAAAAGTACCGTCCAGATACGTTAGAGGATGTTTCAGGTCATCAGGACATTCTTGCAACTATCAACAAATTCGTCGATACACACGTACGCTGGATTCCTGCACTCCCTCACTCGCTCTAATTCATCCCAGAGACTTCCTCATCTCCTACTTTACGGCCCACCAGGAACTGGAAAAACTTCCACGATTCTCGCCCTCGCACGTCGAATCTATGGAAGCAAGAATATGCGACAAATGGTTCTCGAATTAAACGCTTCCGATGATCGTGGTATAGATGTTGTGCGAGAACAGATCAAGACATTTGCAAGCACAAAACAAATCTTCACAATGAATCCAACTTCAGCTACTACAGCTTCAATCGCAACATACAAACTTATTATATTGGACGAGGCAGATGCAATGACTTCAACGGCGCAAATGGCACTGAGACGAATTATGGAGAAATATACAGCAAATACAAGATTTTGTATTATTGCTAATTATACACATAAACTTAGTCCGGCCTTGCTGAGTAGGTGTACGAGATTCCGATTCAGTCCACTGAAAGAAAAGGACATTCGAGCTTTAGTGGATAAAGTTATCACAGACGAGAACGTACAAATCGGACCGGAAGCTACAGAAGCTCTTGTGAAATTAAGTAGAGGGGATATGAGAAGAGCATTGAATGTTCTTCAAGCATGTCATGCAAGCAGTTCGTCTTCCCGCTCCCATTTCACACCAAGCTAACAAATCAGGCACACCACTCCACATCAAAGGTACACCTAAACCTGCCGAAAAAGATATAATTCGGGACACTATTACCGAAACCACCATCTACGAATGCATTGCTTCCCCTCACCCATCTGATATTTCTAAGATCCTCAACACTCTCCTCAAGACTACCGACGTTACCTCCTGTCTCCAAATGATCAACTCCATAAAAGCGACCCAAGGATTAGCACTAGCGGATATCATCACTGCTCTTGGAGATGATTTGGCAAAGTTGGATGTACCGGCTAATGTTATGGTGAGTTGGTTGGAGGGTCTAGCGGAGGTGGAATATAGATTAAGTAGTGGTGGGAGTGAGGTTATTCAGACAGGGGCAGTGGTTGGTGTTGTCAGGGCAGGGGCGGAATTGATGGTTATGAAATGAGGCTTATGATATATTTGCATAATACCTAGGCGTTTGGGATGGCTGAAAATATGTGGGTTGATTGCTTATTTGCCAGAACAATAATCCACTCAGACGAATGTGAATAGCATAATTCGTCAGAAAGACATGTTTAGAGAACCAAATAAATGAACATAAGTGGAAGATTACTGTGATTGATTGCATCGCAATACTTTCTAAATATTCTCTAAATGGGCTTAGTGCGGTCTCAAAGCTACATTCCTGACGGCACGTGATCTTAGTCCTCAGGCAACCTTTCATGAAGCCAAAAGGCCATCATGAACAACGACAAACTTCCCTCTTCAACAACTCTACCAATATCTAACAACTCTCTTTCGTCCTGCCTTATTTGAATAAGGAATCTAATTCTATTGCAGCTAAGTATTCCATATATAATGTGGGGTTGCGATGAAAGGAGCTATTCTATAGCCAAATCATGCTTCCCGCACTCACTTATTCTCCCTCCTATATCCCAAATATCTCCTCCTTCTGCACATTTCTTTACCCTCAACTTTTCTGTTTGATATCTCCTCTATCTTCCCTATCAGATTTACTCTTTTCTTTCTGCTCTCACCCTAGAATGGTGGTGCTTTTCCACACTTCTTCCTCTTCATTCTTTCCTCGCTCCTCGCTTGTGCTGCCATTTGCGAATCGGCGCTAAAGGGAAGAAGGCGCATATCTTCGTCAACGCGCCTTCTCACCAAACATCAACATCAACAATTACGAACCGCCCAACCTCACCATCCGAATAACATCAACCTTCCGCTTTCAACATCAGAATACCGTACATCCTCCCCTCAACAATTTCAATCTCCAACATGGCAGGCGGAAAAGGGAAATCTTCAGGTGGAAAGTCCTCGGGAGGAAAGGTCGGTCTGGATGGTTCTAAGAAACAACAGAGTCACTCCAGTAAAGCTGGTCTCCAGGTTAGTATCCCGTTCCTAATCACTTTGCGACTAGATTTTTCCTCGTTTTCTGCTTGGAGATCGATTTGTGATCATTTTTTCACCCCTCCAAAGCGCAGTCGCGTCACCAGGAACGACAATTTAGCTCATATATGCCTCGCACTCTACTTCACGAATTTAAAATCATCAGATCTCGAAACCTATAATGGGTTGGTTGGTTGGTTGGTTGTGCTACCAAGAGGTTTCTGCGACGCGCCTCATGCCAACAATGTCAAGTCCGAGATTGCGATTCAAAATTTTCTTCTTTGATCAAACACGAGCTCGATTTTACTGCGCATATGTGTGCACTGCATCTACTAATGACTTCTAGTTTCCCTGCGGTCGTGTCAAGCGTTTCTTGAAGAACAACACTCAAAACAAGATGCGTGTAGGAGCCAAGGCTGCAGTGTACGTTACAGCAGTTCTTGAATATCTTACTGCTGAAGTCCTCGAACTCGCAGGCGTACGTTCCCTTTCTCGTTTTCCCAATGTGAATTCTACTAATAGCCACTAGAATGCAGCCAAGGATCTCAAAGTCAAGCGTATCACACCCCGCCATCTACAACTCGCGATCCGCGGTGACGAAGAGCTGGATACGCTGATCCGAGCTACAATTGCCTTCGGAGGTGTTCTACCGCATATCAACCGCGCGCTACTGTTGAAGGTCGAGCAGAAGAAGAAGACTAAGCTTGATGTTTAAAGATAGTGAATCGTCGCATTCCACAGGCTTCTTTTTTCTTCACTTGGGTATGGTTGATATGGTGGTGTATGGGGGATTGCTTGTTCTATTTCCTTTTCATGATTCATTATCATTGTGGGAAGGCCGAGATGGATTGGGTGAATTTGTAGTGGTTGTGTACTATTAAAATTATGAATCATTACCTGCCTTCATACTTTTTAAAATGCTGAGATTATTAACTAATGACTGTTCAGTAAAACCTGATTAATATATCAAATGCGCCGCTATCCCAAGTCTCAACTTCTCCATGTTCTGTATCTACCTTTACTTTGACCGCCTCTTACCTTTTCCCTTGCTCTTGCTCTTATCCTGAACCTCGGTATCAAGCTCAATACCCACCCAAATCTCACTATCCCTTCCCTCTTCCTTTTCGTATTCAACCCCATACAGTTCCCTATCCACTTCCTCACCATCCTCAACCTCACTCTCCAAGAAACTCTTCCTCAGGGGACTAGTAGGCGAGCGTTCTCCATTGTCGTTGCCGCTTGCTGTCCCCATCCCTCCCTCTGCCCCCACCATCCATCCCAAATCTAAGCCCGTCAATTGCGCTATCTTGGCAATGCTCTTCCTCCGCATCCCGTTCAGATGCTCGGCCGTGGCGAATCCTTCGTTATTATCTGCTAGTTCTGCTATCGGCGAGATTTCCTGTTCGTTGTGCTTGTGACTCGAGTTTGAGTTTGCATCTTGATATAGGGGGTTTATTTCTGTCTTTGCTCCTGAGGTCGAGGCTGAGGCTGATCGTTCCCATGTTGAGCTCGTAGTGCTCTGAGATGAGCTTGATAGAGACGGGGGCAAGAACGAGGACTCCGGATCTGGGTCCAGGAAGCTAGAATATGGACCGAGTGGCTCCAACGCAGGGAATGATGACTGCGATTTCCCCCTCGCATCTCCCTTCTCACTCCCCCCCCTATCCCCTTTTTTGCTGCTAGTCTTCTTGCTATGGGATGTCTTACTCCCCTTCAACTTCTCGAATAAGGACGGGACATGAGTCATTCTCGTCACCTCCATCTTCTCCCGCTCCTGCTCCCGCTGCAAACACGCTTCCTGCTTCTCTCGCAGCTTGGTCACGCACTCGGATGGGTAGTTGCAGAAACGGTGGCAATTTCGCGTCGCATGGAAGGTGCGCAGTATTGCAGAGCATGTTTCGTTGTCTTCGTCGCTGGCATTCCGGGTGCGGACACCATTGCATTCTCTCCCTTGCGAAGGATTTCCATTGTGATCTTGGGCTTCCACCCGTCGGAACCTCACCTCCTCCCGCCACCGATTCCACGCATCCCACGCAGCGTAATCAAACTCGGCTCGACACCCCCTCACTCCCCTCTTCCTCTTCCTCCCTTTCGCCTTGCCCTTCCCTAGCCCAGGTGAGGGCGGCAGACTCGGCAACGAGCAGAAATAATGCCCGTCTGCCAGGCACCGCCGCGTGACTCCCAGTTGGTACACGGAGTGGCAGATGTGGCAGCGCCAGATCCAGGGGTAGGGTGTTTGGGGCTGCGGAGGTCGAGAATTTACGGCGAATACAGGGGAGAGTGGTGATGGGAGGAGTGTTCGTAGGTGTAGGCGTGATGGCGGGGTTAGTGGCGTGCGGGGCGAGCTTGGGTTTGTGGTTGTGTGTAAGAGCGTTGGGACTTTTGGCATGGAGGAGGCGGGGAGCTGGAGGGGGGCGGGTCGGCGTGGCATTCTGGGTATTCGTATCTCAAGGTTTGGAGATTGGGTTGTTGATAATAGAGATAGCCTCGTAACCACCTTTCACCACCTTTAACATGCGTGAAAGAAACAAAAGACAGGAAACGGGTGGGCAATGATATTGTCCTTTTCCCAAATCAATCTCAAATCTAAGAGACGCAACGAGCTCAATCTTTCTTGTAGAATCGTAACCACATCTCCGTCTTCATATCATTCAAAAGAAGATAAAAGATATATTACAAATGAAACCCACTACCTACCAACCTACCTACTCCTCTTCCAGATCCGGCATGATACCGCATAATACTTGTTATTTTCTTTGTTTGGTATGGGGGGTTCTTTGTGTGGTGAGGAGGTGCGAGGGCGACGTGGTAAGGATTGGAAGGACAGGGACAGGATAAAGGAATATATAAAGTGTGTGTTGACAGGAGGCGTGGAAACTGAGGTTATTATTGAGAGGCATAAAAGATAGGGTTGATAATACTGGTAATGCTCATCCCCTCTCTTTCTATGCATGAATTTCTCTGTATTGTCCTCTTCTATATTGTTGGTTTTCTGGAAATGGTGCTGCTTCGGGCGTAAGTGCTTTTGTCTTTATTCATTATTATTTTTTTCTATTCCTTTATTGTTTTCTGCATAGTACATTAAGAATAGTGGGCCTTCCTTTTATCTGAATTTTAGGTTGCGAGGGCTCCTTTCATTGGCGTTGTTGAGCCAGTCTCCTATGTTGGGTTATGCCTGCTTTCTCTAGTGTAAAGCTTGGAGAGGTTTAAGATCATGACTTATTAAATAGATAGGTAGGTCAATTCACCTGCTGCTATTCCTAGGTATCTCTAGTCTCCTAGCATTGTATATATGTATGTAGGTTTTCTCGGTGGGGGAGGGGAGGGGGATAGCAGGGGGAAGCTAGAAATCTCGACGAAACACCCTAACTTCGTTCCGTGCGTGGATATCTCATGTTGCTAAGTTGTAAATATAGAGTTATTTTTGATATGGAAGACTTTTAGAAGCGAAGGAGTATGCGTTGGAGCACAGACCCCTCAATCAAATAACATCCCCGCATTTGTGATCCCCCGAAAGGCGAGATGGATATTCCGACTCTAATGACGGGGTTGATGGGGAAGGCCTAAATATCTGGCGTATGATCAGCATGAGCGCCATTGAAGTTGCCCTCCTCGGATCAAAAGCTAGGTTCTGATTACAGGATTTCGGTAGCTTCTACCCCGGTTTTGCGATCTTAAGTAAGCTGGGTCCAGCAGGTCTTTTAAGTCAACTTCAATCCATCATTTGATTCATATTTTAACTGGGTTTGAATTGTATATATATTGTTCGATGTATGTTGTGGTGTGGTTCTATTGGGTGTTAATCAAGATCTAATTTGGGACTTCTCCAAGCCAAAAATGGGCATCTTTGGCAAAGGAGCTCCCTTGCGGGGTCGGGCTCTTAATTGGGCTATTACAGGTTTATTTCTATTATCCCAAATCCAAATTGTAGCTGACATAAATACTAGCTGCCAGTTGTCAAGGTTTTCTGCTTCTTGGCTACGACCAAGGAGTAATGAGTGGTCTCATCGGAGCAGAAAATCAATTTGGTGCCGATTTCAACCATCCCGATGCCAATCTGCAAGGAATCATCACCTCAATCTACGATATTGGCTGTGCAGTAGGATGTCTCTTCACATTCTTCTTTGGCGAGCATTTCGGCAGGAAGAACATGATTCTTGCAGGTGGAACAACCATGATTATAGGCACAATTCTTCTCGGTTCCTCTAAGACTCTCGCTCAACTACTAGTTGGACGAATCGTCACGGGGATTGGGAATGGTTTCAATTCCTCGACGATCCCAATGTACCAATCTGAACTGTGCAAGCCTGGAAATCGAGGGATTCTTCTCAGTATGCAAGGAACAATCACAATTGTTGGGCTCTGCATAGCATACTGGCTTGATTTTGGACTCTCCTTTGTAGAAGGTCCAATCCAATGGCGTCTTCCCATCTCCTTCCAAGCATTCTTCGCTGTATGTCTTGTTCTACAAATGATACCTCTTCCAGAAACACCACGCTACCTCATTGAAAACGGACGTAACAACGAAGCTGCTGAAATCCTGGCCAGCCTCAGCGATACTACCACTGAAGACGAAGAAGTCATCTACCAGAGACGGCAAATTGAAACCTCACTCGAAATCGAGAGCGCAGGAGGTACATTCCGTTACTCTGAATTGCTAAAAGGAGGGAAATTACAGAATTTCAGGAGAATCTGTCTTTGCTGTGCAGTGAATCTTATGCAGCAGTTCACCGGTTCCAACATGATAAATTACTACGCCCCTGTCGTATACGCAAATACCATGGGACTCACCCGAACTCTATCTCTCATCCTTGGCGGCTGTACATCACTCACCTACCTCGCCGCGTCATTCATCCCACTCTGGACAGTAGAGAAATACGGCAGAAGAGCACTTCTCATGTTCAGTGCTGCGGGCCTCTGTTTCTGCTTCTCTATGGCATCGATTCTTCTTTCGATCGGCACAAGAAGTACAGCGTATGCTGCTACAGCTTTTGTGTTTATCTTCCAGATTTTCCTCGGCATTGGATGGCTACCGATCCCGTGGTTCTACCCTTCGGAAGTTACAACCACCAGGATTAGATCAAAGGGTCAGGCTATTGGTGGTTTTGTAAGCCCCTACCCCTATTCCTCATTTTGAATCCCGACCACTGACTAAAGATAGATCAACTGGATGTGCGTATTCACAGTCGTGCAAATAACTCCCATCGCTATCGCGAACATCGACTGGCGCACCTTCATCATCTTCGCTGTTTTCTGCGCCCTCTGGGTCCCTATCGTCTATGTCTTCTTCCCAGAAACGAACCAGCTCGTGTTAGAGGATATCGATCATTTGTTCGAGAAGGGTGGTATTACGGGTGGTGTTTGGAGCGCGAAAGGAGGTAGAACGGTGGAGCCTGGATATCATGCTAGGATCCCGAATATGGAGGGTGTTCTCAAGGAGGGGGTTGGTATTGATCATTTAGAGTTTGATAAGGTAGTGTAGAGTATAGGTAATAGAGCTATATATTTATAGTTTTACGATTTATGTTACTTCTTGGGTGTTCAGACTTTCTACGCATCTTCATTTTACACGGCGTGGTATTTTGAAAAGAATATCTCTCACCTCTGGGTCACTACTAAGGAATCAGGTAGTCAGTTTGGCAAGTACTCCCTGTCTTTTTCTTTCCTTTTCTTGTGAAGTAGCACCTCGTTTCGATCGAATATTTCTCGCATTGCGGATTCCTTTGGCCCAGCCATAGACACCGAGATAGTATCGGAAGAACTACAAGCTTAACGCTTCTTGATATTAATATTATTCATTCATCCCTTTTGAAAAATAGGAGATGCATAATATCTTGCATTCTAACATCTTCAACATTGACTGTCAGCTCCCCCATGCCATCGTCGGAAATTATGACGATCGTACTGCTTTTTGCTATGCCGGCACTTGCTATATTTCAAAGCATCCTAGGGTTACCTGGAAGCAGTCTGAGTATCAGACTATCACTACCTCCAGCTTTAACTGCTGAGAAGGTAGCTATGCTCCTCCTAGATGTGCCCGACTCCAAATTTAGCCCTTGGCAATTATCGTTCATCTTGGAGGTGGGATTGTAAGGTGGACCTTCATCGGCGGTCTGAAATTCTGGATCGAACTGTGCTGAAGCTCAGAATAGGTAGATTTCTGTACTAAAGATAATTCATAATATGATCTAAGCTGCGCTACTTACCATTGCGTTGCGTTGCTAATTGTGGAATCAACACTGGTTTTGCTTTCTTGCTTTGTTTTTCTTTGCTTGCTGTGCTTTGATTCAAATACTCCTGTGGAGTCTGCCACCTTCCTTTCCACATACTTGCCGTATACGAACGAACCCCTTGCCATCTTTCCGCAGATCCTACCTTAATTTAGATAGCCACCTTCACATCTTGACTAATTCATTATTCCACTTTCGCCCTATTTATCCTTTTCTATCTCATTTTCACCTCCTACACTCCTGGTCACGACTTCCCTGTTTTCAATCTTACTCATAGTATTCTTATTGTGAGAATTTTGGCAGTATGGTCTTGTTTCTTATCCAGATTTTACCTTTCGTCTTCCTACTCAACATGCAAACCACCTCTTGTCCTTTCCATTGCCGTAATTGATCAAGTTAATATTTCCATATTTTTAGAAACCTAACGCCCAGCCAGCAGATTAGATTCACTTGCTCCAACTCCTTTGAAGTGGTCTGTTAACTTTCAAGGACAGCTATGTCATCATCATCAGATCCCCGCAAATTTGAATTCCCATTATATCCAAATTAACCATGCCCCCTGAAGTCGCCTCGCTTAGGCAAGCGCTGGGATAAATTGGTGGCTAAACCGCCAAGACCTGGAGAACCCGACGGCTCGTCGGGTTGCTGAAACGCAAGATACGGGAAAACCTGGGGAAGCTCCTGAATACTGCCTTGACTTCTAGTATATCTCGGGAGATGGATGTTAGGCGCCATATGTGGGGTTTCACCTCTAGGATTGGTTGGTGGAGCATGGGATGATATTCAGCCGAGTACATTGGCTTTTAATTAATCGTAAGTAAAAGACGGGGACAACGGTCTTATGATGAGTTGTATTGGCCGATATTGCGATGGGGATTGGATAGGGTCCAAATTACAAGCTTTTTGTCACAAGGCGGACATATTGTCAATTGTAATCTTGATTTCTGGAAATCTGCAAATAGTGTGCCAAGTGCATGGCAATATAAGTATATTGCTATCCCCCCCTTCGGGAAGATTCCCTCTGACATTCTTCATATTCAGATCAGATATCGCACTTATACATCTGTCCATCCCTCCCTTTTTTGGAAGACCCATAGTCATCCACCGACATGTTCTCCAAACTCGCGCTTCTGGGTTTCATATCCACGGTCACTGCTCATGGAACCGTAAGTGGCATTGTAGCAGATGGAGTCTAGTATGTCCCCCTTTTCCCCATATTCAATCGTCCCTAACAGAGCTAGTTATGATGGCTACAATCCCGCATACCAATACATCACCCCCGCCCCAGTGACTGTAGGCTGGCTCATTCCCACCGACCTAGATAATGGCTTTGTGCCCCCAACCTCCTATACCAATTCCGATATCATCTGCCACAAAGTCGCTACGCCAGCGCAGATTGCCGCGCCCGTCAAAGCCGGGGGAACCGTGGAATTCCAATGGACGCCGTGGCCCACCAGCCACAAAGGGCCCGTCATAGACTACATGGCCAACTGCAAAGGGCCCTGTGAAACGGTAGACAAAACCACTCTCGAATGGTTCAAAGTCGACGCCGTGGGACTCATAAATCCTACGAGTGAAACAGATGGTTATTGGGGCACCGACGTCCTAATCGCGAACAACAACTCTTGGACCGTAGAGATCCCGCCCACGCTCGCCACGGGCAATTACGTGATCCGCCATGAGATTATTGCACTCCACGCTGCTGGAAGCGCTAACGGAGCCCAGAATTACCCCCAGTGTGCCAATCTGGCTGTTACTGGCACGGGAACTGCAGCTCCGGCTGGTGTTTTGGCTACTACGTTCTATACGCCTACCGATCCGGGCATTCTGTTTAATCTTTACGGCACGCTGACTACGTACCCAATTCCGGGCCCTACTTTGTGGAGTGGTGCCGTCTCCATTACACAGTCAATGCCGGCGGCTCCAACAGCAAGCTCTCCTGGTATTTATAGTGTTGCTTGAGTGGCAGAGGGTTTGAGATGGGTGGAGGAACATTGTTAGTGGAGAATTTTGTATATATGAAATATTACCTTTGAGTTTTATATAATTACAAATATCTTCATAATTTGCTTGTATTGTACTTGTGCAGGGATCATATATTCATTGAGCCAACAATTAGAATGATTACTGCGATCATTGACTGGGAGAAGGCTGGTTGGTGGCCCGCATGCTGGAAGCGTACCAAATCATCAATCATAGCGGATAATAGTTAATGTTTTGCTTCCTTATAATAAGTACGAGGGACGAATTGAGGATGAAATATAGTAGTTTTAAGCTATAGACATTCCAAAGTTACTGATCTTCTCGAAGCCAGTACTGTATAGCGTGATTTGGATAACCGTCAGCAATTAGACCTTCTGATCGAAGGCAATCCAAAGCAGCGAGGCACCAGCTCTGGCAATTCCAACCCGAAGCCTCAACATTGTTAACCGGCACAGCTTGCAATGCTTGCTTGAAGCGATCATACTTCTCCGAGGGAACGACGCCGACCTCAAGCTGTCCGTTCTTCCCAGGTTCCGATTTCGAGACATCCCCATTCTCCTCGCCAGGGTAGTAGAAAGAGCCCGGCATGCCGCGCAGTTGGAACATGTGACCCACGCCTATAACACTGCCGGTCTGCAGGAAAAATGCCCAGTGGTATGGCTTCTTCTTGCTGGGGTCGTCCCACTGCTCCCCACGATCATATGTGATGATTGAGATCGGATATCCCGACATAGCTTCTGGCTCAGTATTGTCTACTCTGAATGCTACACACTCTTCCTAGAAAGATTATTGTTGCCTTCCTAATTCTATGTCGTCTCAACCAGAACAATAGTATTGTCTACAGCTTCAAAGAAGAATGTAATGACGAAAATCGTGATTATATTGATGAGTGGTTTGTTCTGTTGGACTTCCAATTAAAAGAGGCAAGCTTGCGTTTTTGCAATTTTTACGTCGTTTTTCAAGTATGAAATCTTAGTCGGTTGGATAATCTTGATTAGAAGTAAACTATTGAGGGGTAGATATAGGCAGAGTTCTGCCGGCTGCCACCGCCTCCTAAGTAGTAGGTTCAGCCAACCTCTAATACCGCGATTGAGCCTTGACTATTGTTGTTCTGTTGGCGAAACATTGAATAAAGAATAGGAAAGTGGTCACATGATATGAATATAGCGAAATAGGCTTAGTATATGAATATATCATGAATTTTATTTAATATAATACAATACAAAGAACATATTTGCTCCAAGTTTTCTCTAAATTGTATCCAATCAAAATTCCAAGTCTATTATTTTTATTGATTGACCCCCTTCCCCTTCTCTCCATCCCTCTTAAAAAGCCGCCCAACAAACCCAAACCTCTCTCTTATACTCCTCCCACTTCCCTTCCTCACCCTAAACAAATAATACAATACCACCGCCATCACAATATTAAACGCAATATACGCAAACCCGAGGCCATAATTCCTCCACCGCGTATCAAAACTAATAGAAACTTGCGCTAGGTATTGATCTGCGTTAGAAATAGGACAGTATTCGCAGTTGGATGTCGCGCTGGGGTTGTTAATGGAGCCTTTAGCCAAAGATGCGTAGTGGCCGAGATAGGTATCGCATCTCATGCCCGCCGGCGTTGCATGATGGCTAGTTCTTTAGAGGAACAGGTGACAGTGCGGCCCGAGAGACCGGTTGAGGCGATGGCGCTTACGAGGTCTGTTGATATTGGTTAGTTGTTAGTTATGAGTTTTTAAGCAGGTAATATATGATTCATAACAGGGAAACAAGAAAGGAAGAAGTTGACTTACAGGTCAGCGGCGAGATACGATACATGAATATCCAAAACCCAGGTAACGCAATCGGCGTCTGAAAAACGCCATTAAAAACCAATACCATACTAAATAAAAACGTAGCAATGTTTCCTGCAGTCTCGGCGTCTGGGAGAGCCGAGATGAGCATATGTGCAAATGTAGATGCGAAGACGAAGAATTGGACCAGGAGGAGTAGAATGAGGCCTTGACGCGTAGATGCTGGGATGCCACCACTAGTATAGATAGGGTAGTAATAGGATGCAAATACTAATATGCCCAATAGGATTTGGTAGGGGATTTCAACAACGATATTGGCGATGAGGAACACTTTCCAGGAATATGCCTTGCTAGGCCGTTCCCGAACTTCATAGAGATCTCGCTGGAGAATAAAGCGCGGCATTATTTGTTGCACGAGAGTGGTGAAGATGGTCGTTATCATGAAGATGGAAAAAATCACATCTTGAATTCCCTGTTGTGTGGAATTGGCGTGGAAAAATGAGAACCCTATAAACAGTGCTGATGCAACGCCCAAGACAATCTTGCTGTATATGTAACCGGGTGTACGCCAGTATTGCTGAAACACTCGCAGAGTTACCTCATATAGTTGAGTTGTGAGTGGCATGGCAAATTCAGAGTGTGAGCCTGCGCTTTCTGAGGATGCCTCTTTCCCCATCTCTTCTTTGATCCGCGAGAGTTCAGTCTGAGCGTCTTTAGCTTCGGAGCTATTCATCCATATTTCGTGCCAATCTTTTGTCGATTTTCCGGTTGCTCCAGCACCGACCATCGTCAGCATATATTCAGCAGGGTTGTCATTCTCGCCGCATTTATTGGCACCGTTGGATTCGAAGTAATTCAATAAAGTTGCGGAGTTCTTTCCAATGTCCCCGAAGTATACTGTCTTTCCACCCTTTGCTAAAAACAACAAACGGTCAAATTCTTGGAAGAGAATGGCACTAGGCTGATGAATCGTTGCCAAGACAGCTTGTCCATTATCGGCGAGTTTCCTCAAGAATGCAACAATTGCCCACGATGACTGAGAATCGAGACCGGAAGTAGGTTCATCCAAAAACAAGAGTAAAGCAGGCTTCGCTGCTAATTCGACACCAATTGTCAAAAGCTTTCGTTGTTCAACATTCAATCCCTCACCAGGAACACCAACAACAGCCTCGGAAAAATCCTGCATGTTGAGCATCTTAATAACGTCTTCGACGAATTCATATTTCTCTTTCTGGGAAACGGTCTTAGGTTGACGAAGCATTGCAGAGAATCGGAGAGCTTCTCGAACAGTGTTGGTTTCCAGATGGAGATCTTGCTGTTGGACGTACCCGGTTTTTCGTTGGAAGGACTCATCCAGTGGTTTTCCAGACACGAACATATCACCAGTGACTACACCCATTGAGACGCGCTGTGCCAGAACATCAAGCAGAGTAGTTTTACCGGCTCCAGAAACACCCATAAGAGCAGTAAGAGTTCCGGGCTTGACCCATCCAGAAACATTATCTAGAAGTCGACGAGGCTCTCCTTTAATCTTGATATCATAACAAACGTCTTTCCAGGTGAATACATCAGTTTGAGGAGCCAATGCTTGAACTTGTTCATCCTGCTCTTTGTCTTGTTCCGCGTTATCATTTTGAGGGCTACCAGTAACTGCACCAGCTTCTTCATCGTCCTTAGCAGCTTTCTCAGCAGCAAGAAGGTGGTTTGGTACATGGCCGCGCCGGAAAACAAGAACTTCAGCCGAGCTATCGGTGGCCGAGTTGAACTCTGTCGCAAAGAGATAAACGAATAAGAAAAAGATCATGAAAGCAAACATGAAGCCCAAATTCCTCCAGATATGAGCATAAGAATACTGGAATTGAGCCTGTAAATAATCATCTCCTGAAACGGTACTCTGACCTGCTATTGCCCCCTCCACAGCGCAGATGAACGTGTCTCCTGTAAGCGTATAACCACTTCCAGAAGGAACAAGTTGAGAACAAGCAAATCGTCTTCCATGCAGTTCGTTGACGAATAGTCCCTCGAAAGCGTAAGCAACTGGATTGATCCATGAAATCCACTTAAACCATGGATGCATGAGTGGCCGAGGAATGACAAATCCAGTATAAATTACTATTGCGAGTGTAACGACACCTGCAATTGCGAGAGCTTGCGAAACTGTCTTCGTTGATGCTGCAATACTTCGGTAAATTTGGCTCATCTATTTAAATTAGTCGATCCACTAGTTAGAAATGTTTACTTACTGTTAAGATAGCAACAAAGTTAAATAAGAAGAAGATAAAGAACTGAGATGGTTCTCGTCTCAATCCGGCCAGAAAATATAGAATGATATTAAAGCAAGTAGCGATAGCAAATTTGACAGGTATATCGGCTACAATTCCAGCCATTGCTTCGGTAAATGGATGGTAGAATGCGTAAGAAGCTTGTTTCTCAACAATGGGCCGTTGGCTGTACAGATTATTAATTTCCGAAATGGAGATGAGAGCGTTGAGAAGAATAGCAAAAAACAAAACGCCTCCTTTTTGGAAGAAACTGGAGGTGTCGTTGGGTGTCCCGTAGAAGATAGAACCAATAATTAATGCCAGAGTAATTTGACCGACAATTGTTGTGATAGTAGACGTTCTATCATTCCACCTGAGAAACCGGTGAGTCAGTAGTTATTTCTTTTAGATAGATGCTCAATTGGAGAATTATTTCCCCCCCCCC